>BLSH010474556.1:461374-495891 GCA_018402905.1 Glandirana rugosa | reverse complement strand
TCAAACATGGTGGTGGCAGCATCATGGTTTGGGCCTGCTTTTCTTCAGCAGGGACAGGGAAGATGGTTAAAATTGATGGGAAGATGGATGGAGCCAAATACAGGACCATTCTGGAAGGAAACCTGATGGAGTCTGCAAAAGACCTGAGACTGGGACAGAGATTTGTCTTCCAACAAGACAATGATCCAAAACATAAAGCAAAATCTACAATGGAATGGTTCACAAATAAACATATCCAGGTGTTAGAATGGCCAAGTCAAAGTCCAGACCTGAATCCAATCGAGAATCTGTGGAAAGAACTGAAAACTGCTGTTCACAAAAGCTCTCCATCCAACCTCACTGAGCTCAAGCTGTTTTGCAAGGAGGAATGGGCAAAAATTTCAGTCTCTCGATGTGCAAAACTGATAGAGACATACCCCAAGCGACTTACAGTAATCGCAGCAAAAAGTGGAGCTACAAAGTATTAACTTAAGGGGGCTGAATAATTTTGCATGCCCAATTTTGCAGTTTCTTATTTGCTAAAGTTTGAAATATCCAATAAATTTCGTTCCACTTCATGATTGTGTCCCACTTTTTGTTGATTCTTCACAAAAAATTACAGTTTTATATCTTTATGTTTGAAGCCTGAAATGTGGCAAAAGGTCGCAAAGTTCAAGGGGGCCGAATACTTTCGCAAGGCACTGTATATTGCGGTCTGTGTCCCCTCCTGGAAAATTAACTTTTCTGTAGGCACAGTGTGAGACCAATCCACCTGCAGGCTGATTGAAAAAGAAAACTATCAGTTTATGGTTAGTTTTACTGTCAAGAAACAATTAATTCACAACTGTATCAAAAAAATCAGCTAACTGTTGAAAAATTAGTTGGAGATCAAACTACCTTTTGAAAAATCATTTATACAGAAATCCAGAGTTTCCAAACGTTTAATTGGTTCTAAGGCCTAAACAGTTTTTACCTTTCACACCAAGGCATTGGAAAAAAGCCTGTAAAATTCTGTAAAACGCCATGATTTTAGTGTGTGTGTTTTGCAGCGCTTTTGAAGTGCTAGCGCAATAAATAACCCCCCTCTAATGGCGTTTTTTAAGTGCTTTTCAAGCGTTTGTGTTTCAATCATGTGACCTTTCCACAGCCTCAGTACACATTTCATGCGCTTTTCTATCGCTTAACCATTATTTTCAATGGACATGGGCATTTTTGAAGCGCTATTTTGAGCGCACAAAACAAGCTGAAAAGATGCTGCTTGCAGGACTTTTAGCAACGCCTAGCAAGCGCAATGGAAAGCATCCCTTGAGATGCATGGGGAGCATTTTTGGTGCGCTTTTTATGTGATAATTTTAGAGCAAAAACGCCTGAAAAATGCCTTGTTATGAAAGGGGTCTAATGCATTCCTTGCATTAAGGTAAAAAAAGTTTAGCGATAAGTATCCCCCCTCATTCCCCTCTTTTACTTATCTGAGCCCTCATTAAATTCAGCACTGTGCAAGCCTGCAGCTCTTCTCTCCCTTCACTTCCTGGTCTCACTGGCTATGCTGAGGCAGTGGGAGCCATTGGCTCCCACTGCTGTCAATCTAAGCCAGTGATGAGGGAATGGGGGACATGGCCAAGTCCTGCTGTTTGTGTCAATAGAAGCAGACAGTGAGGCTCGGGAGTTAACCCATGTGAGTACCCTATAGGAAGCAGCTTCCTACAGGGACACTCGTTGCAGAGGACAAGTCAGGAGCTCTGGTGGGTTACTAGAGAAGAGGATATTTGGGCTGTTCTGTACAGTTTGATGCACAGATCAGGTAGGTAGAAACCTGTCTGTAAATGAAAATTAAAAAAACACATTACAAATTTTTTTTAGAACAACTGCTTTTTCAAAAGGACAAATTCACAAATGTATACAACTCTGCCCACCCTTCTCAATATCCTAAACTCATCTTCCTACATAATTGCAACCTCCCACACTGTCTACAGCCCAGCTGTTAAGAATGTAGTCTCTTGGCTGCATGTGCCTGCATTAGTTGCTCTTGTGGTATGGGTATGTCCTGTTATAGTCTATGAGACATTAATGTTGAGGTGCAGGGCAGCCCAGCACTATAATTTTACCTCCTGAGTTGTAGAAAATATAGGAAGGCAGTAGCCATTAGAGGAGGTAAGCACACAGGGGTACCGTTAAAGTGTACTAGGGGGACTAGGCAATTTTTGCTTTTAATTTTTGTCCTTTAATATATATTAATCAAAATATAATCAAGGGGTTATTTTGTCTTCCAAATTATGGAATGTAAAATGTAATTCATCGGCCTCTTATATGGTTTAAAAAATGTTCCCTACCATAATAAATGAAATCTTTAATTTGGTTTTCCAACTTGGATAATAAAATTAGTCGTCATTGGCAAAACAATTTTTTTTATATCTTCTAGTCTCAATAAAAGAGACCCATGACTTGGATCACTGATACTATTATTGATACTATTATTGAGATACAAGTCATACAAGGAAAATTTTTTCTACAATTACTGGATGCTAGTGACACACAGCAAAGAGATTTAAAAAAAGTAGTTCCATAATGTAGACCCTAGGCACATTCTGTAAATTTTTCTCCAGAAGGGAAAAGAATCTACTTGCTTTATGAACTTTCCACAGTCACGATCTGACAAACCCATGGCACAAAGGAATTTACAGTTGTAAAGTTCAATCAGAGCAGACATAACTGAAAGTAATTACTCTGCCTGGTCATGGGAATTATATGTCAAAAGACTGAGGATTACTTGATTTACTTCAATTGTCAGTCTATGAAAGCACCATGTCCCTATCACATCTCTGTATAATGGTATGTAGTCTACATAATATAACAGAATGATAGAAAATAATAGTATAATACATCTTATAGGTAACTTACAGAACAGTACAGAGTTGAATGATGCTGGTGCAATTCTCCATCTTAACTGTAACACATGACTATACTGTATGAAGTTTGTGTGGTTTCAAGTGCAGAGGTTACTTATCTGCCATTTTTAAACTTTGCTAGCTGGTAACAGTCCCTTCTTATATCTATGGTCCACTGCAGATGTTCTGTTTCACTGTAAACAGTTCAACCCTGCATGGCACATGATAGTTCCATGCATGTCTCCTTGTATGCTAGGAGAAAATGCAGGGAATTAAGTTTATCTTTTTACCTGCTGTGACACCTTGGTCCTTTTTAATCCTGCCCATGCTCACACTTGTTTTATACCAGCCCAATTCATATTTGTACTAACCATGCCATTTGGGCAATGTAGTGACACTGACAGAAAAGTTTAAGGGAAGGTACAAACTAAACGGACAACTTAACCACTTCAGCCCCGGAAGGATTTCCCACTGTAGGAACAGAGCACTTTTTGTGATTCGACACTGCGTCGCTTTAACTGACAATTGCACGGTCGTGCAATGTTGTACCCAAACAAAATTTGCGTCCTTTTTTTCCCACAAATAGAGCTTTCTTTTGGTGGTATTTGATCAACTCTGCGTCACTTCTGATCACCGCTATAAACAAAAAAAGAGCGCCAATTTTGCAAAAAAAAAATATTTCTTACTAAAATATAAATCCAAAAAAAAATAAAAAAAATAATTTATTCATCGGTTTTGGCCGATTTATATTCTTCCTCATATTTTTGCTAAAACAAAATGGCAATCTGCGTTTATTGATTGGTTTGCGCAAAAGTTGACGCGTTTACAAACCATGAGAATTCATTTCTGGCGTTTTTACATTTTTTTAATACTAGTAATGGCGGCGATCTGCGATTTTTATTGGGACTTTGATATTGGGGCGGACATGTCAGACATTTTTGACACTTTTTTGAGACCAATGACATTTATACAGCGATCAGAAATTTAAATATCCACTGATTACTGTATAAATGTCATTGACATTGAAGGGGTTAACCTGCAGGGGGCAGGGAAGGGGTTAACTGTGTTCCCTAGGTGTGTTCTAACTGTGAGGGGGCTGGGCTGCTATGGGCATAAGAGATCTAACTGATCCCAGTGACAGGGATCAGTAGATCTCTTATATGCCACCTGTCAGAATGGGGAACCGCCGTGTTTACATCGGCGGTTCCCCGTTCTTTGCCTCTGGCATCTCATCTCATCCTCCAGAGTGCACCGGGCATGCTCCCGCCCCCTAGCTGTGCATATCACTGCCGATTTATGGCGATTCGCAAAACACGTCCACACTGTTGCCGTAAATAGACAGTGCGCGGTCGGGAACCGGTTAAAGTGATTGTAAACAATCACCTTATAAAACAACACATTCAGTTTAAAATAGAAATGAAAACCAAAACATTTTTGTATACATATAAAAAACCATTATAAATAGCCCTTTTCCCTTGTCTTTAAGTGATCATATTCCCTCTGTTCTCAGCTGCATAAGTGCTGGGGGAGTAGGAGGAGCAGCAGCACACTGAGCTTCCCAGTGAATGGTTGTGCAGTGGTTGTGTGTCAGAACACATCTGATCATTGGAGGAAAGCATACTGGGTTTAATTTTCCTGAGTGGAACACATACCAGGTGGAAGTGGGAAACGACCATGATGGGGAAAGGAAGCTGCATACATTCCCCCTTCAGCTTTAGTGATCCAACCTCGGTCAGACGGCAAGTCGGGCAGTACACACAACAACCGCAACCCCAGCATCCCCTCATCTCACACCAACAGAAGAAGGCCATACAGTTCAGCCATCAGAAAAAACAGACCACCAGTATGGTTGTACAGTTGCATTGAACAATGAATGATAATCAATCAATTGTAAGACCATCGTTACATATATCTAAGTAACAGAGGCCGCACATGCTGAAATAAACAATAAAATAAAAATAATAATTATAAGGGAAATAAAGACCATATAATCATCAATGCACATTTTACAGAAATTGCATAGTGTTTACAAAATGTCCACAAAATACAAAGTGTACAAACTATATCAAATACAAAAAAAAAAAAAAGAGAAAAAAGTGGTAGTTCAGCAGGAGTTCAGGCCAGGGGGAATGAATGCAACTTCCTTTCACCATCTTGGTCACTTGCATCCCACTTAGACCCGGTATTCATTCCACTCCACTCTTGCGCGCTGGTGGCATGATTGCACGATTCACTGGAGGACCCCTCCCAAGCACCATTCTTGGCATGTCCTCTCGAGGCGGCATCTTGGCGCCGGTACACGGCTGCAGGCATTTACGCTGATGCCCTAATCTCTCCCTTTCCCCCTCTCATTTCCTTTTCCCTTCCCACATTTAAGCTTACATTCCCCGTTGATCAGCCTCTGCTATGTGCAGACTGATTGCGGTTTCTTGTTAATACTCTTACCACAAGGTAGCACATTGATATGCTGTTTTTTGATGCCCAAGTCCTTTGCACATAGAGGGTATAGGATTAGAGGGAAGAGGTTGATTTGTAAATATTGTCCAACGATTCAATGGCTTTGGGGTGCGATTACTATCAACATGTTCAGTTGCCCCATTATTAAATGACACACATATGCATATATAATCCTTTAGTATCTGTTGAGGAGGAAACATGGGAGGTTTTGGATTAAATCAATATGGGATTTTGCGCCCCCCCCCACACACACTTGTTTGAATTGTACATTAGACCATTATCCCCTTATTCGCAGATACCTGCGGTCGTGCCCTGGCGACATTGGGGCCTTTTTTGCCCCTACTGGGGTCCTTGTGAGTTTACATTTGGTTTCTACTCTGTACCCCCCTTGTCTCTCAATACAGGTGCTGTCATGCAGTCATCATAGTAAGCAGGATCTACCATGGTTCTACTGTTCATGTGCATTTAAAAGGTTGATTCTTGTAATTATCAATAGCAGCCAAATATTATGATCTGTTATAATGACACATATGTAAAAAATTCATATTTTTGGATGTCATTAATGGTTGCTATGCATCTATGTTTTAGAAGTACAAATACCAGTTATCTACACCGAGGAAGGACTACAGGTCTGAAACATGTCGGGTATCATCAAGGCAATTAATTTGGGCTTACCTTGCCCTCTGCAATGGCAGCCCTTTGGATACATCTGATGGTTACAGGGCATATCAAGTACAGCATTAGTATGATATATCAACACATGTACTGCTATTTTTTTGTAATAAACTGTTAATAGGATGTGTCCTTTTTATGAATTGTTTCAATAATAAATACATTATCTTTTAAATAGTTTGATATGTGGTTTTGCCTCCATAGTCCATGAGGGGTTATGATGCACAAAATGCACAGATCTTTTTGTCTTAGTGATATTTAGGATGTTGCAGAATGATTGATACCACACTCTACCCTCTACACTGTTTTTTCATTCCTTTACCAGAGATGCAACAAAGTTAGGGGAATTTAGTTCTCAGATAGTTGTCACCAGAACAGGTGTCCTGATGTGAAAGATTACTCTCAGCTTTTGTTTTAGTCATAACCTAAAACTTGGGATTTCCCATTACTTTTAGTCTTGATGACAGCCTTTAGTTTGAGATAGCTTCAGGTTTTCATTGTGAACATTTTGGAGTAGACAAAACTTGAGTGAACAAAGTTGTTGCAGAATTTATTGAGTTTTATACAGGTTGATTTGCTAATGGCAATATGCTGTTCACTTTGCAAGGACATTTCCCTTAGCTTAGTGAATAAGGTGAAGCTTTTCTGACTTCCATCATTCAATCATATGCTGTTTTTTTCCTTGCAAAGTGAATTTTCACCACATTTGCTAAGGTAAGGGAAAATTCCCTTTCAAAGTGAGCTGCCTATTTGCTTTGACTCCATGATGTCTCCGCTACATAGAAAGCAATAAGGCATGCAGCAGCCTTATTGGCTTATTGGCTGCTTTGCTCCCCTCTGAGTTTGATAAATCCTACAGGCTTTGCATTCTTTCATGAAAAAAACACAAAAAAAGACCCCAAAAAACTTGGCAGAGGTAGTATAAAAGCAGAGAAAATGTATTTCTTACAAAATTGTGTAAGGCCCTTTCACATGGGCTTACCGATCAGGTCCACCTGTCAGTTTTTCAGGTGGACCTGATCGGACACTCCATTCACCTCTATGGAATGGCGGATGTCAGCTGCTACCCGATCCGATCATGTCCATGAAAACCAGATGGATGGAGACCCCATTTTCCATCTGACTGGAGGATCAGATCGGATGGGATCGAATGACAACAGATAGGCGGTCCATTTACATCCGATCTCCACATAGACAAGAGTGGGGCTCTGACAGGTCCATCTCAGCACAGTGAGCGGAGACTGACCTGTCATCTGCCTGCTCAGCAGGGATCAGAGGAGAGATCCCCTGCTGAGCAAAGTGGAGTCCATCAGGTGGACCGCACATTTGAAAGACCCCTAAGGGGTGTCTCAAATGCAAGAATTCTCTTTTAGGCAGCATGGTTTCTTGCCAGTCAAACAAATCATTTAAAAACATTATAACATTGACATAATAATGACTGGACAACTTCAATAGTAACTCCTCTCATATATTTGTTTTTGTTTTTTTTCACTTGAGCACATATGACAAAATCATACACATACCTATACCTTGACTGCTTGATCAGCTGTAAGGCATTCAAATGAAAAACAAATTGGTACATAGAAAAATTGTAAAAGAAAAAAAAATGCAAAAAATAAATAATCATCATGCAATCTATTACAGAATCGTGTTTATTCTATTGCAAGATAAAAGCATTCTTTTTTCAGTTAAGCAAAATACAAACAACTTAATTGCTGCTATCAGAACTCATAAAAAAGTATAAAACAGCATAAAAACACAATAAGCGATGTAGCAATTAATGGTTCTGTAACCAGTGTTACATTAAAGCCTTGTTTATGAAAACATTTTACAACAAATTATTTAAAACATACAACTCCGAAAGAAAATATATACACCTTACATAGGGTACCCTTTTTAAATATTTTACTGATCATACAGTACTTGTAGCATGTGTTAACTTTAGCTCTTAGAATATCCATTAAGTGCATTTCCCTTTGAAAAATACATTGTTTTAATAAGAAAAGTGTCACTTAAGCACGGTATATTCACATTTGTTTTCAAATTTATATGAACATGGTGGGACACCAAACCAATCAATATACTGTTACAGTGTATCATAAACCCACATTTTGGTTGCTAATGATAGTTTTATTTATTTTTTCTTAATTTAGTATAGATTAAAAAAAAGGGAAAAAAAATAAGAGCTTTGGCAATAATTTGCAATTTACATCAAATGACAAAAATGCCATTAACTACATATGTAATACGAATGCTCTTGAATGATTATCACTCTACAGGTAGTTACAGCTGCGTGTTTGGCCCTTGTTGATTTTCCAATGCTGACAATGCACCAACGTCCTTCAAAGTATCTTATGGCATACTAAGGTCAACTCCTACTGTTCATAGTCATCTTTAGTGATTATCCTGTTGGGTTTTCAGAGCGAACAATTCACATATTTTAGGAAAAGCTTTAATAAATTAAAAAGGATCCAAGTGAAAAACAAAAAGGGCAGCTTTCTTTAGTTTCCAGAGAGCTAGTTAAGAAGATACTAAAATATGATACAGGTTCCATTGTTTTTTATTGCCTATCTAATAGACATTTAGGAATTTCACCTGGTCTGTTACGCATTATTGCGTAACACTTTTAGACAATTTACAGCTTATAAACCTTCTCTTAAAGAGATGAATATATTTGCGATGAGATCGCTGGGAGATTAAAAAATACTGACTTGGGATAGCTCTTGAGTCTGTGCCTGGGACTGTATCAATGGCTGGTGGTGTTGGGACGTAGGAGGAGGGCTACTGATATGTGGAATGGGTGATGCTATTTGGGTAGGTACTCCCGGCTGGGAAGGAGCAGGTGATTGCTGCTGCGGAGACATTTGAGACTGATGCTGAATGTGTTGCATTTGCTGTTGCTGCTGTATCTGCTGAAGATGTATATGCTGCAACTGTTGCTGCATTTGTTGTTGTAGCTGTTGCTGCTGCTGTTGTTGTAGCTGCTGCTGCATGTGATGCTGAAAATGCTGCTGCTGCATTTGCTGTTGGATCTGCTGGTGCATTTGGTGCTGATGAAGCTGCTGTTGCTGCATTTGCTGCAACTGCTGCTGCTGCAACTGTTGGAGGTGATGCTGCTGGCTCTGCAGGGATGGGCTGACTTGAGAAGATGGAGTAGCAACCATAGGTGAACCCATGGAGCTCATTAAAGGAGTTCCCATGTTTGATGGCATGTTTGGTGCAATGGTAACTGAAGTAACAATCTGGCTAGATGGTAGTCTCATGGTTAAAGGTTTAGGCGCAATCGCCCTTGGGAGCGATTGCTGGAGATTTTGGGCTGCTACAGATGCAGATGCATGTTGGGATAATGAAGAGTTGAGAAGAAGAGAAGATGAGAGGTTGGTCGATGCCAGTGTTTGCTGAACAGAGCGAATCGTCTGAGCTTCTGCAGATTCAGCCGCAGCCTGCAACACAAATTAAGCAAAATAGTTAGTAAAATCTATGTATTGTTATACAATGTATATAAAATAATTCAGTAGTGTTATGTCAGATCATATCAGATGATTCTGAAATGTACAGTAAATAGTACATGGTTAAAAGAAAATTACATCCAGACGTGTTAACCCTATAAAATTACTAATATCTTTTCCATATAACATGGACTAGTAAACTAGCCCTCAAAGCATTTGCCAGAAAGACTAGTAAATCTGTGCCATGCAGAAGGCCACACTTGTAGGACTTTGTACAGATATCTCAGGTTGCAGAGGTAATGCATGGTGGTGTTACCAGTGCCTCCCTGGTAAGTATTTTTTTATTTTTCTTTTGTCTTGAAACACTGCAACTGCAAACACAGTGGTTTCTGTACTGTTTTTTCAAGTGTGTGGGGCAGTCAAGGAAGAAACACATGTATAACAAAAATGAATCCCCTATTAAGCGCAAGTGCTTCAATACAAAAATGAATGATTTTTTGGTAATATCTTGCATATATCTTGCTTATTTATTATGTTTAGGACCAGACAAAACAATTATTTATTTATTTTTAGTAATTTAAATGTAAAATTCTGTAAAAATAAGTAGCCAGAAAGTCTAGAAGGCAACAATATTATTCAATACCCCAAAGCTCAAAACATAAATGCCTTTCTCTGCAGCCCCAGCTGCAAGAGGCAGTAAGTGGACAGGATAGTTATCTGTGCTGAGCGGCTTCCCTGTTCATTTACAAACAGAAGCATAGTAAACACAGTTTATTATGCTTTAGCTATGAACAGTGAGTGTGTTCATTTAGAAAAGGAAGGGGCCAGTAAATTACATTTACCAGCCCCTTCTCCATTCTAAAACATCCACTGCAGGATCTGGGGGGGGGGGGGGGGGTTAAGTCAGCAGCATTACAGGGAAGGGGGCACAACACAGGGGAAAGCCCAGGCAGTTGAAACAATCGGCACCACATGCAGTGATTAGGGTGTGCCCAGGCACACCTGGCACACCCACTGTGCATGTCTATGTTCAATGTGTTTTTAACGCTCAAGGATTAGATTATCCTGCAAAGGTTCTATTGTCAATAGACCTGAAAAGCAAGGTATCAGATTATAAATGCAGTTGATTGCGTCAGAGGAAAAAAAGAAAACACGTAGATATACAAATTTAAAAAGATATAAAAAAACAACATGGGCCATAACTTTTATTGTTTAACCAGGAGGAAAGAAACCCTATAAAAGAAAACTAATGCAGCCACCACATCTAAGAATTGGTAAGCTCCAATATAATAAAGGTTTGCTTTTGGCTTGATTACTGATTTAATGGCCATAATTTAACATGCAGGTCACATCTATGCCACTGATGTTGTGACACAAGAAACCCAGTGATCCAAAGAACAAATAATATACAATACATTGCACAATATTATTTATTAGATGTAGTTTCAGAGAGCAGCTCAAATAAATCAGACTAAATTAGCATGGAAACAAGTCAAGAGTGCAGTACTGCAACCAATTAGATCTTAAAAGAATCAGACAGTGAAGAGTAATCTGGTTGGTTGAACTGTTCGCGCTCGGCTGCATCACTCGTTCACAGTGTTCTGTGAATAGAAAACGACAAGGTCCCGCAGCCTTTGTGGCTGTCAGCTTGTAGTGTTCAATGAACTACCACAGTGCTGTGGTATCTGCTGGCCTGTACAGGTTGTATGGGCACACAGATACACTGACAGATCTGCATGGTACCAGTAATCTGCTTATCACTGGAGCAATGCTTTAGAGGCTCCAGAAACAAAAAATAATAAATGTACATTTTTTTTTAACTGCAAAAAAAGTGCATTTTTTTTTTGTTAAAAGGTGAACTTGTCCTTTGTGTATGTAATTATCAAAATGATAAGTCTTTAGGCCATGGGTGCTCAACCTTTTGAAGAGCAAGGGCCAAGTGCTTTTGTTACCCATCACAGGCTGTCATAAAATTTTGCTGCAACATTAAACATTTTTATTGCCAAAGGAATCCTTTCTGTAAATACATACCACATATATACAGTAGCTAACAAAAATGAGTACACCCCTCACATTTTTCTAAATATTTTATTATATCTTTTCATGTGACAACACTGAAGAAATTATACTTTGCTACAATGTAAAGTAGTGAGTGTTCAGCTTGTATAACAGTGTAAATTTACTGTCCCCTCAAAATAACTCAACACACAGCCATTAATGTCTAAACCGCTTCCAACAAACGTGAGTAGACCCCTAAGTGAAAATGTCCAAATTGGGCCCAATTAGCCATTTTTCCTCCCTGGTGTTATGTGACTCATTCGTGTTACAAGCTCTCAGGTGTGAATGGGGAGCAGGTGTGGTAAATTTGGTGTTATCGCTCTAATCTCTCATACTGGTTACTGGAAGTTCAACATGGCACTTCATGGCAAAGAACTCTGAGGATCTGAAAAAAAGAATTGTTGCTGTACATCAGTGGTTCTCAACTCCTGTCCTCAGGACCCACTAACAGGCCAGGTTTGCAAGGTAACTTAAGATCATCACAAGCGATATAATTTGCTGCTCAGTGATTGCAGTATTCTAATATTAATCGCCCCAAATCAATGCTTAAAATTTGGGTTCCGAGGACAGAAGTTGAGAACCACTGCTCAACATACAGACCGCTTAGGCAATAAGAAGATTGCCAAGACCCTGAAACTGAGCTTCAGCACGATGGCCAAGACCATACAGCGGTATAACAGGACAGGTTTAACTCAGAACAGGCCTCGCCATGGTCGACCAAAGAAGTTGAGTGCACGTGCTGTGTCATATCCAGAGGTTGTCTTTGGGAAATAGATGTATGAGTGCTGCCAGCATTGCTGCAGAGGTTGAAGGGGTGGGTTCAGCCTGTCAGTGCTCAGACCATATGCCACACACTGCATCAAATTGGTCTGCATGGCTGTTGTTCCAGAAGGAAGCCTCTTCTAAAGATGATGCACAAGAAAGCCTGCAAACAGTTTGCTGATGACAAGTAGACTAAGGACATGGATTACTGGAACCATTTCCTGTGGTCTGATGAGACCAAGATAAACTTATTTGGTTCAGATGGTGTCAAGCGTGTGTGGCAGCAACCAGGTGTGGAGTACAAAGACAAGTGTGTCTTGCCTACAGTCAAGCATGATGGTGAGAGTGTCATGGTCTGGGGCTGCATGAGTGCTGTCGGCACTGGGGAGTTACAGTTCATTGAGAGTACCATGAATGCCAACATGTACTGTGACATACTGAAGCAGAGCATGATCCCCTCCCTTTGGAGGCTGGGCCGCAGGGCAGTATCTCAACATGATAACGACCCCAAACACACCTCCAAGACGACCACTGCCTTGCTAAAGAAGCTGAGGGTAAAGGTGATGGACTGGTCTAGCATGTCTCCAGACCTACAGTGCTGCCCATAATTATTCATACCCCTGGCAAATTTTGACTTAAAGTTACTTTTATTCAACCAGCAAGTCATTTTTTGTTGGGAAATGACATAGGTGTCTCCCAAAAGATAATAAGACGATGTACAAGAGGCATTATTGTGGGAAAAAACATTTCTCAGCTTTTATTTACATTTGATCAAAAAGTGTCCAGTCCAAAATTATTCATAACCTTCACAAACTGCCACAGTCTGTAGGGAAAATCAAACGTTCTATACCATTCCAAATAGTCCAAGCTGTTCTAAAGCATCCTAATTACCCTGATTAATTGGGAACAGCTGTTTTAATCAACTCAACAGGTGAAAAACAGCAGCTCTCTGCAGTTGGTTTGTGGACAGTCATGGCTAAGACAAAGGAGCTCAGTGAGGACCTGCGGCTGCGCATTGTGGCTGCTCACAAGTCAGGAAAGTGCTACAAGGCCATTTCTAAATGTTTTCAAGTTCCAGTGGCTATAGTGCAAAGTATTATTAAAAAATACAAGATGTTCTGCACTGTGGAAAATCTCAGAGGACGTGGTCGGAAGCCAAAAGTGATACCTGTGCTGGCCAGAAGGACAGTTAGAGAGGTGAAAAAGAATCCAAGGATCACCACCAAGGCCTTCTTGGTAAATCTGGGCTCTGCTGGTGGCAATGTCTCAAGGCAGACGATCCAACGGACACTGCACACTGCTGGGTTCCACGGATGCAGACCAAGGTGGGCGCCACTTCTCCAGATAAGGCACACATAAGCTCATGTAGACAAAGAAGAAGACTTCTGGTCTTCTGTGTTATGGTCAGATGAAACAAAAATTGAATTGTTTGGTCACAATGATGTTTCCGTCATTTGGCGTAAAAAAGGAGATTCCTTCAACCCAAAGAACACCATTCACACTGTCAAACATGGTGGTGGGAACCTAATGCTTTGGGAGTGTTTTTCAGCCAATGGATCAGGGAACCTAATCACAGTAAATGGCACCATGAAAAAAGAGCAATACACGAGGATTCTCAACTACATCATCAGGCAGTCTGCAAAGAAACTTGGCCTTGGGCACCAGTGGACATTTCAGCATGACAATGACCCAAAACACACTGCAAAAGTGGTGAAGAAATGGTTAGCAGACAACAACATTAACGTTCTGGAGTGTCCCAGCCAGAGTCCAGACTTGAATCCAATTGAGAATCTGTGGAGGGAGCTAAGAAGACCAACCTGAAAGATTTGGAGCTCATTGCTAAAAATGAATGGGCAAAAATACCTGTGGAGACATGCAAAAAGCTGGTCTGCAATTATAGGAAGCGTTTGATTGCTGTAATAGCCAATAAAGGCTTTTCTATTGATTATTGAGAAGGATATGAATAATTTTGGACTGGACAGCTTGGACTATTTGGAATGGTATAGAACTTTTGATTTTCCCACAGACTGTGACAGTTTGTGAAGGGTATGAATAATTTTGGACTGGACACTTTTGATCAAATGTAAATAAAAGCTGAGAAATGTTTTTTTTTTTCCACAATAATGCCTCTTCTACATCGTTTTATCATCTTTTGGGAGACACCTATGTCATTTTCCGTTAAAAAATTACTTGCTGGTTGAATGAAAGTAACTTTAAGTCAAAATTTGCCAGGGGTATGAATAATTATGGGCAGCACTGTAACCCCTACTGAGAATCTATGGGGCATCCTCAAACAGACGGTGGAGGAGGCAAGGCCTTTAACATCCACCAGCTCTATGATGTCGTCATGGAGGAGTGAAAGAGGACTCCAGTGACAACCTCTGAAGCTCTGGTGAACTCCATGCCCAAGAGGGTTAAGGCAGTGCTGGAAAATAATGGTGGCCACACAAAATATTGACACTTTGGGCCCAATTTGGACATTTTCACTTAAGTGTGTACTCACTTTTATTGCCAGTGGTTTAGACATTAATGGCTGTATGCTGAGTTATTTTGAGGAGACAGCAAATTTACACTGTTATACAATCTGTACACTCACTACTTTACATTGTAGCAAAATGTAATTTCTTCAGTGTTGTCACATGAAAAGATATAATAAGATATTTACAAAAATGTGAGGGGTGTACATGTACCATGGGACTAATATACATTTAGGTATATTTGTTGTACCTACCTTAGACACAAGGCTTGCTCTATAGGCTGCAAGGGCTTTTAAATATTCTTTTTTAGCAGCTTCAGTTTTTCTCTTATATACCTTAAAAAATAATATTACAATGTCAGGTTTGTGTTAATGGAAAATTGTGGAAAACCAACATCAAATTGCAAAATATGTTTTTTTCTGCATGGTTAGAATTTACATAATTAGACTGATTTACTATTCATTGTGAGGATGTTGTGCACTGAAAAAATGTGTAAATATTTACAGCTGTCAATCTGACTGGATAATTGAAGCAAATATTCCCACAGTTATTTTAGTAAAATTTGTCAACTCCTTTAGTAAATCAGCATCATTGTATGCAACACTGATACTCCCCTACCATTTAGAACCCTGTCCTGTAATCAAAATGTAAAAATATTTAATTCTCCAGTATTTATTAGTGGTAAATACATAATTTGCATACAGAAATTGAATACATATAAGGGGGCTGCCAAAAGTATTTGTATTTTGTCCATAAAATGATACAGCAGGGTCCTCTCTATGCCTCTGATTGGACACCAAAGCAGTTGGATACTGATAAAGCCATAATTTTGCTCACATGCATATGCTCTCAGCATAATGGTCCTTGCCAACACACCTAACTGCAGCAAACTATATTGGTCCCTAGCCATTTCAAACCCTCTACCAGTCTGGTTTTGTGTAAGGGACTGCAAGAAACAAATGCAGGCACTTACAATGATTGCATTTCAAAATAAATAAATTTAATGATTTATTAATAGATACCTGGCTGAAATGTGTGTGTCTTTAATATATGCCAGGTCTCAGCTTTAAATTTGTAAAATGCAATCAAATAAAAATAAAATATTTATTAGAGCGTATTTGTAAAATTTGAAGCAACAAACCTATTGCCATAACATCTGGCACACCAGCATGTGGCAGCTATGTGGCATGACAGGGAGGAGAGCTTCAAAGTTAAAGGATATTGGGGTCCTATGTTCCATCTAGTCATATGTGAAATATGTTTAGATTCTATAAACTGCAATTAAATACCTATGTACCAGGCACCAGCAACAAAAGGTTAATATTGTATTACAATCTATCTCTACTGCCTTCCCCAGGGCCTGGCTGTTAAGACAAGTGGAAGTTGTTATTTTCTTTTGGCTCTCAGAAGAGTGTTGTTTAATCCATACTTAAATCTGCATACTGCATTTAAAGGTTGCAAAAAAGCATAAATAATGTGCATAAAACGCTTCTTAAAAAGCCTGCTATATCTAGATCATATTCTAGATCACATTAGATTTATATTATGTCCATAATTTATTATTATGGATCAATATTTGATACTTTAAATATTGAAAACATATTGTGGAATTGCTGTACATTCACATTACTTTGCGAAATATCTATGGTTAATACTATAACAAAATAGCTCATTAAAAAAAAAAAAAATCAGCCAACTCAGTACAAAACTGAACCCTTTGAAAAGTCACCCAGTTCTGTGAATGACTGTGATTATGTTTTCACTGACTTCCTGCCTGTAGAAGTCTGGCCCTTGCAAAGTATTTTTTTGTGCCATTCAACAAAGGCCCAGTTGTTGCACACAGCTACAAATAGGCTTGATTAATCACCATCATTAAATCATAACAGGGGAAGTCTGGTAGAGAGCAGATGTCTTAAAAACGTGTACACAATGCCTTCATGTAACATTAACAGACTTCAAATAATAATTAAAAAAAAAAACATCATTGCCTTGTAATTACAAGGTATTACAGGCCACAATTCTAATGATAAGAATGGCTAAATGTGAATACTTTAAAGTGGCACTAAGCCCAGTAATATGAAAATAGTTCATCTACCCCCCTACAGTGCCCACAGCTTATAAATCATCTTTTTACATTAAAATACCTCCACTATATACCTTTTTGAATGCTTTGTATACCATGGTTAAATGATAAGCTGCACAGTTTATCCAGAGCTGTGTGTTCAGGTAGAAGGAGATTTCCACTACAGCCTGTATACACACCCACACATGTGATTTCAATGTCATGTGACCTGCCTAGCTCTGAGAACAAGTTCTCTCTGGCATAAAAGACACAACTGAGCATGTGCAGTTTGCCTACCTTGCCTGTATTAGCTTGCTTTCCCGAGATAGACAGTGCAGGGAGGGAAGAATCTATGCATACAGGTTAAAACAACCTTTTTTACACAATACAGAGGAATAAAGCCTTATGTTCCACAGTGCGTATACCAAGCATGCTATGCTGCATATACAGACTGATTTTACTAATGTGGGTTTAGAAATACTTCAAATGCAACCAGTTAAGTATTGTCTTTTTCAAACTACAGATTACAAACCTCAAACATTGTATAAAGAGTAAAAAAGTGCCATGTGGTTATTTTATTTTAGATTTGGTCATTCTCTAGCTTGCAAAACAGAATTATCATTACTTCAGATTAAGTTAATTTAGAAATGCAAAATATATTTATTATTATATATCTCACACATGAGATGTGTCAGTAAATTGTTCATCTGTTTATGATGATAATTGCATGTGTTCATTAAGCCTGAGTTCACACTGTAGAGAACACTGCGGTGCTGATCACATGTAATGTCTGTGCAATGCGATTTCAGCCATACAGTTTGTATGGCTGAAAATTGCATTTGTATTTCCACAAAAAGGTGCAGGGACTTTTTTTTTCCCCGCACTGGAATCGGATCGCATGGGTGTTCACACCCAGGCGATCTGATCCCTGTCTGAATCCACAGTTCGCACTGCGATCTGTGAACCGATCTGGGGGGTGTCATTAACATTGAATTGAAACCCACTGCGGTTCACAGAAGGCAGGGTGAACTGCTTGCGGGAGAGATGCAATGCGGGAACCGGCGCTGGAGTCGCTACAGTGTGAGCCCAGGCTAAGAGTTGATCAGATTTGTAAGAAAGTTTTTAAAAACACAGAGCATGCTTTGTGCCTGTATATGAGCTTATCACAAGCTTATGGTTATAAATCATAGCCTGCCTGGAGGTTATCTCGTTAAAAATGGCATTTATAAAGTGTGTGTTTATATATATTGTATGCCTTTAGTAAATAAACCCAAATTGGTCTCAAGTCTTAGTAGCCCTCTCAGTTTAAAGGAAGATTTCTACTATTATTGAACTCAAAAGCAAAATGTTTCATAAAACTATTTATAACATTACCATCTATATTTTAGTATACCTGTTTTTGCTCTTCTCCAAGGCCATCCCACATAGAAGCCACAATTTTTGACACTTCACCAAAAGTAGCATTAGGATTTTGACCTTTAATTGCTGCTTGGGTGTCCCTAAAAAAGAGAGCATATGCAGACACTGGCTTCTGGGGTTCATTGGGATCTTTCTTTTTCTTCTTCTTTGGGGTCTTGGGTTTCTTCCCAGAATCTGGGGCGGCTCTTTTTTCTCCAATAGTCTAAAGGTTAGAATAGATTTTAGAAACAAAAATATTCATATTTGTACTTCAAAAAGCACATACATTTCATGTGCATCCTTTTCTCAAAACCCATTATTTTCCATACATTATTTCTTACAATGTGGTATTGTTATCTGTCTATAACGATGTAAAAAGGGGCTTAAAATAGAATGTTATCCCTCAGGATCAGTTATTTATATTATTTTTGAAAGTAGAGACCTTGGAGAATAAAATTGATTTTATTTTTTATTTTGCACATTTGCGCAGCCATTTTTAAAACACATTGTAAAAAATAAACTTAAATTAATTTATGTGCACACAAACACAATATAATGGCCACTTTTTTTGTAAAATATAAAGGAGGATGTTAAGCTGTGTAAATAGATACCCAACATACCTGTGGAACGAAGACATTCATTTATCCATAGGTGATGTTTTAAAAGCCTTCACGTTAGAAGTTTAGGGGTAAATAGGAGGCCTACTGCTAGAATTATTGCTCTCACTCTGATGTTCACAATGATACCTCCCATGTGTGGTGCAATATTTACATATACATGCAGGACCTACAAATGCATTTATATTTGCATATGAACAAAGGGAGACAGGGTCACGCTTTCATTATTTTTTTTATTATTTTATATACATTTAATTTGTACACTGGCTCTAATTTTTTTAGGATGAACTTTATTGGTATCAGAAGGCATGAACAACATCCCCTGTGATGATACGGGCTATGACAGGTACTCTTTACTGAGCAGTCTGCCAATTTTTTTGTAAAATAAAAAAGACCAAGATAATTTTGATCAGATGCCTTAGAAGCCAGTAATGTCTTCTGAACTGAAAACCAAAACTGCAAGTGACTAAATCCTTGCCTCTTCCAGTTTCATTTGTCAATGAGTGGAGGGTGTGGATGTACCTTCCTTTCCTCTGTGTTCAGCTGGCCACTCAGATTGCAACTGCCCCTTCCGCACCATGTAGAGGTGTACAGGCAACTGTAGAGCCGTTCGGATCACTTCTACAGGAAAGTCCATTGCCAGCTGCAAATTTTGATAGCAGGATCATGGCTGCAGCCATGGCCCTGGTATAAAGTATACACATATATGCCAGTACTTGCGCTAATGTCACAGATGACCTGCCCATAGAGGGTCCAATATTCAATATGATTCCAGTCTGTCTTGAAACGGTTAACCTTCAATAGCAACACAACCCTGCTGCTCTAACAACCAGAGGGCACTAGAAATTGCAAACACACAAAGAAGAAAAGGGTGCACAGGCTCTGGTGCAATACCCTTTATTTTGTAATAACAATTAGATAAAAATGCACTCACAAGCAAAGATGAATCAGAGCTTGTCAATCACAACTCCTCAATATAGATAAACATACCTTATAGTAGATTTGTGTCTATTATTTTTACCATTTATTTTTTATTTTTGTTTTTATACAGAGGTATCATGGGACACCCATTAACCACTTGAACTCTGGAATATTTACCCCCACTTCATGACCAGGCCATTCTTTCCCATACGAAACTGCGTTACTTTAACTGACAATTTCGCAAATAGTGTCTACAAACTAGAGATCATTTTATTTATTTATTTTTTTTACTAGTAGTGGTGGCGATCCAATGGTGGTCTAAATCATTTGGTGGTGGGGGGGGGGGGGCATTATGGTGTCGGGTTGTTTTGCAGGGGTTGAGCTTGAACCCTTAGTTTCAGTGAAGGGAACAGTTTGGGGATGGCCTCTTCCTGTGCACAAAGCAAAGTCCATAAAGACATGAATAAGCGAGTTTGGGGTGGAGGTACCTGACTGGCCTTCACAGAGTCCTGACCTCAACTTGATAGAACACCTTTGGGATAAATTAGAGCGGAGACTGCGAGCCAGGTCTTCTCATCCACATCAGTGCCCGACCTCACAAACGTGCTTCTGGAAGAATGGTCAAAAATTCCCATAGATACCTAAACCTTGTGGACAGCCTTCCCAGAAGAGTTAAAGCTGTTATAGCTGCAAAGGGTGGGCCAACTCAATATTGAACACTACAGGCTAAGACTGGGATGCCCTTAAAGTTCATCCCAATACTTTTGGTAATATAGTGTATATGTGGCCTGGGGCACAGGTGCTGCCCTGTAGCAGTAAAACTGCTATAGGGCGGACCTTAAGTGATTAAAGAAAGGTTTTTGGGAGTGCCCTTCATTACATTTAAAGGTTTGTTAATAGTAAATAGTCCCTGTGATCGTATATTAGAATAAGGTGGTTAACCGTTTGCTAACCGCCTCACATAGGAGTACAACAGCAAAGTGGCTCTCCTGTGTCGAATCACCTATCTTCCGGGTACTTCCGGGTAGGGGGAGCATGCAGGCTGTGCTGTGATTAGTCACAGCACAAGCCAAGCAGTGGGTGTCGGCCAATGATTGATCGCCGTCACCTGTTGATTGGTGAAGAGGAAGACAGTACAGAGCTCTGTCCTCTCAGTGGAGATGTGCCAGCTTTTGAAGCAGGGAGTAAAAACCGTCACATCCCTTAATGAAAGCACCTAAAAGTACACATATGAACACTGGTTAGGCACACATTTTACTCTTAGAGCACCCTAGATGTTTAATCCCTTCCCAGCCAGTGTCATTAGGACAGTGTATATTTTTAGCACTGATCACTGCATTAGTGTCACTGGTTCCCACAAAGTGTCAGTTAGTGTTAGATTGTCTGCCATACTATCACAGTTCTGCTATAAGTCACTGAGCGCCACCATTACTAATATAAAAGAAAAATCAGTATATATATATAGCTTTGTTTGTAGACGCAATAACTTTTGCGCAAACCAGTCAATGTACACTTATTGGGATGTATTTTAGCAAAAATATGTAGCAGAATGTATATTGGCCTAAGTTTATGAAGAAAATTAAAATTTTTTTGTTGGATCTGCTTTTCTTCTCAAAATTTTCAGGTATTCTTTGTTTATGGCGCAAAAAATAAAAATAAAACAGTGGTGATCAAATACCTCCAAAAGAAAGCTCTAGTTGTGTGAAAAAATGTATATAAATGTCATTTGTGTACAGTGTTGCATGACCACACAATTGTCAGTTACATTAATGCAGTGCCAAAAAGCAAAAAAGTGGCCTGGTCATGAAGGAGGGTAAATCTTCCAGAGGTCAAGTGGGTAATCAAGTAATTTTTGAAGAGAATTCCAAGGTCGCCGTATAAGATAATTGAATAATGTAGCTACCAGAAATCTTTGATTTTTACGTGTTGTTTTATTATTGGTATTTATTGCCAGTTACTATATAGTTAATTTTTCTAATCAAGTAATCGTTTTTATAATAATGGATTTTTATTTTATATGAGCCATAGGTGTATAAACATATATATTTAAATAGTTGCTTTCTTACTAGCGTTACTATATCCAGTTATGCAACAACAGGATTATATATGTTGCTTGTTGATATGAAAGCTAGAGAAGATACTGAGTTTTTATATGAATTGCACCTTGATATTGTTATCTTGCTCATAGTAATCCCAGCACTGCCACTATCTTGCCAGTAGTGAGTTTGTGAAGATTAATCCCTCAATACCAAGTCAGGCTTCTTTAGGGATCCTTACAATGGTGTTTGGGGAACTTGATAAAGGAGGCCACACCCTCCAAAACATGTTGTTTTAACAACAGCTCACACATCCCAACAGCTGCCAGCTGCTCGCCTCATGTGACCCCAAGCACGGCGCTGGCTTGTCCAGCGGCCAAGAAGGCTTCCTGTATAAGTTAAATGTCAACGCGTATGTGATCGAACATATCAGCAACAGCATTCGGTCCAGGACTGCTGCCATGTCCACACTGTCAGCTGGAGCTCCTATCAAGGGCGGTGGGAAGATTTTGGTGCACAGAGCCATAGTGGGGAGATGCGATAAGCTATGATTCATCTTCGTTTGTGAGTGCATTTTTATCTAGTTTTTATTTAAAAAAGGGTATTGCACCAGAGCCTGTGCACTCTTCTCTCCTGTTTGTGTATTATAATGGTATAACATAGGGGTACGTCCTAAGGGCATGAAGCGGTTAATTTTATTTTGAATCAATCTCTCTGGAAAATATATAGCTTTAAACTATGAGTAAACGATAATTAGCTTTATAATAACAAATATTTAGAATCAGTAATTATTAATGCATAACGATATTCCATTTACTTGTGCAAGTTCCTAAAATATCCATTGAGCTACATGCAGAAAGTTCATGTTTTGTTGATTGCTATCTTTAGACACCTAAAAAGTTGTGCTTCATACACAGTTATAAATATTGGTTTTAGCCAAGTATCTAATTCACTCAGGCAATGAGCAAAGCTAATAGAATACATGTCATAAGTAAAATATAAGGGCTGCCATTGCTGAACTCCTTCTGAAAATTATAGTTTGATTTCAGTGATTTCTAGGTCTCTGACCCAGGATGGGTTGTGAGATAAATAATTCCAACTTTCCTTGGACTTTCTTTTTTTTTTTTTCAGGTTTCTTCCAGACTAATGACCCAAAAGTACAGGAGCCAGCCATCAAGTATTTTCAGAAGGAGATCAGTAATGGTAGCCTACATAGTTTTCCATAAATCTCTGTGCTATAAACAAATGAAAATGTATATTGTAGGTATAGCAGGGGCCAAAGTTGCCTACCTATATATTTTCTTTTTTTCATCTTCAGTACAGTTGGTAAGAGTTAAAATTTCTGTCAGGTGTTTATTTCTGTCTGTGACTTCATGGGGAGATATTCCCTGTCTGTGACTCCATGGAGAGGTATTTCCTAACTTTGAGTCCCTGTGACACCAGACAACACATGGCAGAGCATGTGTCACCAAGACAGGAAGGAGTAGACTGCAATAAAAGCATTGTCAGAAACTCTGATCCTTCCCACAAAAATGTGTTTTTGTCTGTGGCCTCATTGGAGAGATTCCCCATAATTTTCTATCATGACATAAAATGAGGTGAAAACACAAATTAGAGAAAAAAAAAAACTGACAGTCTTTTACTTTCCCATGTTCTGTCTAAAACAAAACACATACTGGCAGAAGTTTGTCTTTAAAATAATAAACAGTAAATCGTTTACAATAACATTTTTTAATAAATCATGTTTTTGAATATATACCCTAGTTGTATCATCTGCATCTTCTTCATTGATGGAGCTGGAAGGAGATGGTGTTGCAGACTTGCTGGCTGGTGGAGAGGGTGAAGTATGAGGAATGGCAGTTCCACCAATATTTAGTCCCAACTGGGCACTGAGTTGGGACTGGTTGATGGTGGTCAGTTGACTTGGAGACATTATTCCTGCCCTTGCAACATCGGACATATGTACCAGAGACCTCATAATTAATGAGTGATCCTGCCGATACTGGGACATCTGAGCTTGTCTCTGATCCTAAGAAAGGAGAGATAAAAGTATATGAACAAAATGTAAAATTATTCACAGAAAATCCACAAATTACATAAAATATGAGTTGAACTGATAATATATTTTTAAATATTTTAATTGAACACAGTTACATTTTTCTTATACATTTTCACTATAGTGAATTAGTTAAAACATGGTTTCAAACTCGGTTTGCAGCAATGGATGAATCGATCTGCTAAGTCAACTGATGGAATCCCGTGGACCCTTAGCAGGTCATGTAAAGAGCACAGACAGGGTTTCAGAGCGCAGTAATGTTACCCTCTATGATGTCATTACCATAATAAATACTATGATTAATTTTTATATTAAATTGAATAAGGGATTATTGTACCTTATTGACTACTTCAATAGAGGGCATTTTCACCCCCTTCCTGGCCGGGCCAATTTTCAGCTTTCAGCACTGTCACACTTTGAATGACAATGAATGAATGATTCAGTACCCATATAAAATTTTTATCATTTTTTTTCACACAAGTGGAGTTTTCATTTCTTTTTGATATATATATATATATATATATATATACACACACACACACACACACACACACACACACACACACACACACACACACACAGTATCTCACAAAAGTGAGTACACCCCTCACATTTTTGTAAATATTTTAGTATATATTTTTATGTGACAGCACTGAAGAAGTGACACTTTGCTATAATGTAAAGTAGTGAGTGTACAGCTTGTATAACAGTGTATATTTGCTGTCCCCTCAAAATAAATTAACACACAGCCATTAATGTCTAAACCACTGGCAACAAAAGTGAGTACACCCCTAAGTGAAAATGTCCACATTGGGCCCGAAGTGTCAATATTTTGTGTGGCCACCATTATTTCCCAGCACTGCCTTAACCCTCTTGGGCATGGAGTTCCCCAGAGCTTCAGAGGTTGCCACTGGAGTCCTCTTCCACTCCTCCATGACATCAAGGAGCTGATGGTTGTTAGAGACCTTGCGCTTTTCCACCTTCCATTTGAGGATGCCCCACAGATGCTCAATAGGGTTTAGGTCTGGAGACATGCTTGGCCAGTCCATCACCTTTACCCTTAGCTTCTTTAGCAAGGCAATGGTCATCTTGGAGCTGTGTTTGGGGTTATGTTGGAATACTCAGTCTCAGTCCCAGAGGGGGATCATGCTCTGCTTCAGTATGTCACAGTACATGTTGGCATTCATGGTTCCCTCAATGAACTGTAGCTCTCCAGCGCCGGCAGCTTTCATGCAGCCCCAGACCATGACACTCCCACCACCATGCTTGACTGTAGGCAAGACACACTTGTCTTTGCACTCCTCCCCTGGTTGCCACCACACACGATTGACACTATCTGAGCCAAATACATTTATCTTGGTCTCATCAGACCACAGAAAATGGTTCCAGTAATCTGTGCCCTTAGTCTGCTTGTCTTCAGCAAACTGTTTGCGGGCTTTCTTGTGCATCATCTTTAGAAGAAGCTTCCTTCTGGGACAACAGTCATGCAGATCAATTTGATGCAGTGTGCAGCATATGGTTTGAGCACTGACAGGCTGACCCCCCAAACCCTACAACCTCTGCATCAATTCTGGCAGCACTCATACGTCTATTTCCCAAAGACAACCTCTGGATATGATGCAGAGCATGTACACCCAACTTCTTTGGTTGACCATGGCGAGGACTGTTCTGAGTGGAACCTGTCTTGTTAAATGGTCTTGGCCACCATACTGCAGCTCAGTTTCAGGATCTTGGCAATCTTCTTATAGCCTAGGCCATCTTTATGTAGAGCAACAATTCTTTTTTTTTAGATCCTAAGAGGATTCTTTGCCATGAGATGCCATGCTGAACTACCAGTGACCAGTATGAGAGAGTGAGAGTGATATCAAATTTAACACACCTGTTCCCTATTCACACCTGAGACCTGGTGACACCGGGGAGGGAAAATAGCTAATTGAGCCCAATTTGGACACTTTCACTTAGGGGTGTACTCACTTTTGTTCCCAGCAGTTTAGACATTAATGGCTGTGTATTGAGTTATTTTGAGGGGACAGCAAATGTACACTGTTATACAAACTGTACACTCACTACTTTACATTGTAGCAACGTGTCATTTCTGCAGTGTTGTCACATGAAAAGATATAATATAATATTTACAAAAATGTGAGGGGTGTACTCACTTATGTGAGATACTGTGTGTGTATATATATATATATATATATATATATATATATATATATATATACACAAACATACATGACAATTGATTATTCCTGATGTACTGATGGCCTATGTCATTTCTTGAGGCCCAAAAACACCAGGGCAATAGGCATATGCCCCAAAGTAGGCAGTCCAAGGTATTTAGTAAGAGGCATGGCAAGTTTTTGAAGTTGTAATTTTTTTGTCACAATTTTGTGGAAAATGAAGACATTAAGAAAAAGTAGTTTTTTTCACAGTGCATCATATAACTGGTGTGGTGGTGATCAGGGACACTGACTGGTTTATTAATTTTTTTTCAGATTTCTTTTTTTAAAAAAACACACTACCACCAGAGCAATACAGTGTTATCATAGTAACACACTACTACTCTGTGGAAGTGAGCAGTATTTTTTTTTACACGTTATGATTGCTTATACCAGTGAATTTTGCTGTATAAACTAGTATAAAAAAAATAAATAAAAATTCCAGTATATATACACACCATAGTTTGTAGATGCTATAACTTCTGCAAATCAATCAACATACACATATTGGGATTTTTTTTTTACCAAAAATATGTAATGGAACACATATTGGCCCCAGTTTATGAAGAAATTTGATTTTTTTTATGGGATACGTTTTATTGCAGTAAAATATACATATATATTTTTTTCAAAATCGTTAGTCTTTTTTTTTGTTTATAGCGCAAAAAATAAAAAACACGCATTGGTGATCAGATCCCAACAAAGGAAAGCTCTATTTGTGGGGAAAATGATAAATTTCATTTGTGTACAGTGTTGCATGACCGGGCAATTGTCAGTTAAAATAGCACAGTGCTTTAGGGTCTTAAAGGCCTGGTCATGAATCTTCTGGCGATCAAGTGGTTAAAGGCAGCAAAGTTAAAATAATTCTTTGTTTACGGTAGAAATTATTCAATGGTAAGTGTGAAATTATTTTTCTAATCCAGTATAACAACTAAACAAAAAGTCAGCATATCTTCAAAAAAGTGTTACAAATGTTAAATAGACACATGATTCTAGTTAGAATATCTGAATTAAAAGGTTCTTCTATTTAAAGTGCTATTTAAACATAACTGTAAATTACACCAAACATTTTTGAATCTCTTTTAATGCTACACAAAGGGAGCCGTGTTATAAAAACAGAACTGTAACTACATCTTATAATCAGTATGCATTTGTCACTTACACCAACACATTTTACAAGCAGTTAAAAAATAACTATATAGACATAATACAAACAGCTTCCACACAAGATAGCACAGGCAGGTGAAATATTATGTGCTATCTTTTAGCAGCTGGGAAAGCAATTTCTATGTAAACTCAACAACAGAGATAAGCATGTGTTCAGTTAGTGAACTAACTGGTCTAGAAAACTGTAATGATAAATAAAAAGCAGGTCAACAGAACAATTTAAGTAAGACAGGAGGTGGCAGGTAGCATAGCAACAGAGGAAGCAGAGGTAACAATCATTAGTAGGCCCATGGCTCTGGGGGACCAGCTCTGACCCTGATTCAAGAATGCTTGTTTCATTCCCACTCATTAGGTGAATGGGACCAATGCCATGGTGTGTCTATCAACAAGACAACACTTTTTGTCAACTTTGTTGTTATTAAGCTTTTTCAATTCAAGTCTTTTATTGCTAATGTTGTTAATGAGTTCCCATTCAGGAGTTTGTACATTGAAAGGACGCTCCTGAAACTGGATCCTTTTTGTTTATCATCAGTTTAAAATCTAACTCCAAAAAGGTAATGGATGGGGAAGGGAAGGATAAAAGTATTTTCCACCATCCTTTCTGTTAAAATATGGACTATAATTTAGAGTAGTTGGGTTGAAAAATTAAGTAAGATGGTTCAGTTGAAATTTATATACCTTAAAATAAGTATGTAGTGAAAAATAATGAATAGTTTGTTTTTATTTGATTTCAAATAAAAAGCCAACACATGCCCTCCCAGTCTTAATCAGTAACGGAAGAAGTCAGCAGTCATTTATCCAAGACTGGCCATAGATGGAGCAAATTTCTTTCCCCAATAGCACTATTGTGTTCTTCCTGTGGGGGGGGGGGGGGGGCGACCCCACCAGGATAGCACAGTGATTTTTGCTAGTGGCTGTCATAGTCATAATCACATGTAAAATCTGGCAGGCTGGTTGTACCAAAGTTGTCAAACAACTTGGGTGCATTCAGCCTGTCCATACATAGTTCGACCAGTCTATGGCTGGCTTAACTTTAAATGGTGACCTTTTTAGTATGGACTAAGTAGGGGAAAAAGTTTGACAAAAGACTTAAGTTCCTGGGATTTTATGTTTCTGATATTTGGATTGGTTAATTGAATATCTAAGGGTCTCTTTGTTGAAACTTGAAAATCAAACCATGTCAAAGTTGTAAAAATTGTTAAAAAGGGGTTTTTAACAAGTAACATTTCTTGTGTAGTTGACAGAAGGAAGACAGGGGGTTCCTCTCTAGAATATACATAAAATAATGTGAATTCCACATGTTTTCTTGAATGATGAGTCTGGAATGGTAAGTAACTGACTTTAAAGAGGATTGTTCCAAATTGATAAAACATCAGAGAAATATTGGTATGCTCGGATCAATAGTCAACCTCTTATTGACCATGACAATGGGAAGCTAAATGAGGGACACATCCTCTTTGTAAAAGAAAACCCTTATGTAACAGCATTCTAGCTCCATGAAATTCCTCCAGCAGTCAACCCTTGCTGCACCCACTTCTGTTGCTCAGCTTGGTCCAAAGGGATTCTTCACTGAAGGCAATAAGCCAACACCAAAATGAAATGTAGCCAAAGCAAAGGAAGCAGATGGGAAAAATGTAATGAGGTTCATGGCATAGGCGAGCTACTCAGCTTTAAAAAAATACCTATTCGGTTGAAGAACAGTAAAAATTATACACTGAGACACTCAATTTTTTTATTTGCAATTTTAGATGCAATACCATCTGAAGGTTTAGGTAAATATTTATTTTGCTTTTTGAGCAGGTGATGGAAAGAATAGGATTTAAATATGTACTACAGTCAGTGAGGGCTACATTGCATGGGTGGCCAGGGGGGTAGTAAGAAGAGGCAGTGAGGAGGCCATATATTCTCTACCAACTGCCTGTCTATTGCTTTCTGAAAAGTGATCCACCGTGGATTGCTGTTCAAAGAGGTAGCAAGGGCTTCCACCCATGTAAACATAGCCTCAGGGTCTTTAGCATTGAGCAGATTGTTAACTGCAGGAAAGATCTTCAGCTGAATCATATTTCAAATAAAAAGCAGGACCCTGGTCCCACAATTGTTTTCCAGAAGGCTGTTGAAAGTATAGAGAATAAAATCCTTTGCTTATGGGTCACTTATAGGTGGTATTTCTTCTATAAATATGTTATGTATGACCTATTGTATATCCTGCTCAGGAAAAGCTCAAAATAACCAAGAAGTAATTGAAAAGTAAAAATAGAACAGCACATACTTGTTGATTAAAGGAATGGTATTCCATGTTTAATTATAATTAGAAAATATAACCAAATTTTAAGGTGATTAAAATATTAATCACTTGCGAAACGGAGTTCTAATTGCTCGACTTCAGGCTATTGAGAATTCAGTAATTGTATGTGGGCTGATATTTTTTTTTCTAAAGATTGTTTGCATTTTGAAAGCTAAAGAAAAAAATATTATACTGGGATTTTTGAAGAATGAGATTCAGCAGAAGAATATATTTTACCAAAAAGAAAAAAAAAAGTTTGCATTTAACATACAAATGTTGTTGCAGAACACTGATTTAAATGGCAGACTATGAGAAGAAGTAGAGCAAGACTTGAGAAATCAGATGTGGCATGTGTTAATTTATTTGGCTCAGCTAAATTTAAAAGTCAAAGCTATAAATTGATTTGATGTAAAATAAAATGACACTTGCATAGGAACTTAACAGGAGGTAATAAAATGCCAATTTTCCCAACATGCTCGGTAATGACTGCAGAAAGTACAGCTTATACAAGTCTTTTCTATCCTCTGTTTGCTTTATTGTACAAATAAGCTTAATGCACAGTTTACATACCAGTTTTACAATATTACAGTGTACCTGTATATGTGGTAATTTCTATTGCATCATAAACATAAAATATACAAATGATCTTAACTGTCAATCATAACATAATGCTGTTTATATGTTACATGGTTCCTTCATTTATTTCTGCCCACAAACTCTATGTTTTTGGAATTTGCTATAGAATGAGACATGTAGATACCTTCTCTATTGGGGCCCATTCACACCATTGTATTCCGGTATTATTAATGCACAAGTGTTAATGTGCATTGTGTTTAGGCATCTCGTTCATCTGAATGCACAAAAAGTCTATGTACAATTTTTAGCAATACAGCACATATGTAGGCATTTTGGGGAGGTGCATTGGGGTTTTATTCAAAATGAAATGTTCCACTTCAGTACTCTGTGTCCTTCACTTGGAACAATCATGCAGCTTTAAGGTTTTCACTTATGCATTTGTACAAGTACATAAATAGACATTATGCACTCTGTAGTTTAAAATAGGTAGTAGTAACTAATCTTTTATCATTTGGTATGTGCTAAAATAACGTAGTTACTTAAAGTGTATATCATGACCAATTGTGCTGCCCATAGGAAAAAGGGGTCTGAAGCAGAACCAGTGTTAAGGCGAGAAAAGTCCTCTAGGTAAGTATTTCTGCATATGGAAATTAATATATGAGGCATGAGTTTGTTCTCCATAAGTAGGTGGGTTGGGAATGAGGTGTTTCCAGGCTAATGATACTGATAAGTGAATGACTGGGCCAGGTTATTGCATGCAACTCCAAAGCTGTGGTTTTGTGAAGTAATCCTTTGACAATCAAAAAGAAGCCTCCTGCTATCTTTTTGGTCTGCTAAATATACCATGTAAATGGTTTTGCTATAGATGTTCAATAAGTACAAAAATACCTGTTGATTATGTCAGAAATTCAGAGCAGTCTTGTGTCTTGAGCACACTTCACTCAAGGAGTCCAATTAGCCCTTGTAGTTCTTATCTTGGACTAAAACTCTTTGTTGTAGTAAAAGGAGAGAGGGAGAGTTTAGGTACTTTACCTAAATACAGCTGGGCATGGATGACACCATTATTTTTAAGTATTTGTAGAGTTTTTAGAGGGATAGAACATGGGATAATGTACATGTATTGCAGATATGTACTACTTATGTTTTATTTTTTTTACATATGCTTTAAGTGAACAACAAAGATTTAAGATCTTCCAGTTGAATATCGGAGATATTTTGTCCATACAGCACTAATGACAAAGTCTATAGCTCCACTATATTAATCCTAATTAAAATGAATACTTACGTCTGTTGGTAATGGAATACATGCAACAATATCTTATTATACACTCAGTATAGAAAAGAATCCCCCCCCCCCCTTTAAAATAATCACATTTTGTTGATTTGCAGCCTGAAATGAAGACAGACAGGTTTTTTGTTTTATCCAGCTGTATTTACTAGTGCAACTTATAACATTCCATTGAATTACAATTATAACACCAACAAGTCAGAAAAAACAAAAACAAAAAAACAAATCTAATTCAGTCTTCAAGTCATTTAACTGATTTTTTCAAAGGGGCTTACGTCTAGGTTCTGACTAGGCCAAGCAAGGAAATTCACCTATTTCTCCTTTAACCACTGTGTGGTAATTTTTGCTGTGTGCTTTGGGTCATTGTCATGTAGGAAGGTAACACTTCTTCCCATTGACAACTTTCTGGCAGAGAGTGGCAGATTTTGCTCAAGTCCTTGCTGCAGAGAAACACCCCCATAACAGGATATTACCAACTCCATGCTTTACTGTAGAAATGGTGTTATTTGGATGGTGAGCTGTATTAAATTTTCGCCAGACATATCATTTGGCTTTGAGGTCAAATAATTTAATTTTAGTCTCATCTGACCAGAACGCCTTTTTCCATGTGGTCTCAGAATCTTTGCATTGTGCATTTTGGCAAAGCTCAGTCGTGACTGCATGTGACCTTTCTTGAGGAGTGGCTTTTTTTGCAACCCTCCTATACGAGCTACATTTTTGGAGAACTTGTGATATTGTTGTCACATGCACACAATAACCCTTTTTGTCATAAATTCCTGCAACTGATTCAGAGTTGCAGTAAGCCTCTTGGTAGCCTCTCTGATCAGTTTCCTCCTGGCTTTTTTATCCAGTCTGGAGCGACGTCCTGATCCAGGGAGGGTCTGTGTTGTACCAAATACCTTCCACTTCTTAATAGATGTAATTTGCTTCTAGGCATTGATAAAGCCTTTGACATTTTTTGTATCCATCTCCTGACTTGTGCCTGTCCACAACATTATGCCAGAGATCTTTTGAAAGTGCCTTGCCACTCATAGTTGATTGTTTGCTTCAGTTGCACTACTAGGGACTTTTCGTGCCAAGCTAATCAAAATGACCACAGCTGATCACAGTTGTAAGTCAAATGGCTGTACCATTGAGAAGATGATTAGCTATACTTGATTGAGTTTGCAAGTCATTTTTAGGGGGGTGATCCTTTTTCCAACTCAGTGATTCTATTTTTAATTTTTTTTTTTTTTTTATCTTTCATGTTGGTGTTATATCTTTCACTTGGGTGTTATAAGTTGCACTGAGTAAATACATTAGTTAGAAAAAAGCCAAGGAAAAATCCAAGGAAAATTCCCAGCTCACTTACCGACCAGTTTGCAGACAACCAAATTAACCTGTCTAACAGTATGCATTAAAACAGGGATTTAGTCTGCACACGTTTGCAGATACATGCATAAGCTACAGGCCCCCCCAAGGCAGCCTGATATCTGTAGTCCAATCATTGACTAATAAGTGACTCCACAGTGGGATCGCATGTATTCTGATGGATGAGGGCAGATGGACTGAAGGGAGTCCACACCTTCTTAAAGGTGCAAGGGCACACTGAACACACAGCACATAGCACCATGGCTGCAAAGGTGTCAGTGCATTGCCTGACCAGTATATCAACAGTACAAAAACATAAGCCACTGCCCCACCTATAACTGGCCCTTGCAACAAGGAGCATTGGAGAGCAACATATGTTAGAAAAAGGCCAAGGAAAAATTCTAAGCTCACTTACCGACCAGCTTGCGGACAACCAAATTAGCCTGTCTAACAGTATGCATTAAAAACAGGGGATTAGTTTGCACACATTTGCAAATACATGCATAAGCTACAGGCCCCGCCAAGGCACCCTGGTATCTGTAGTCCTATCATTGACTTATAAGTGACTCCACAGTGGGAGCACATGCATTCTGATGGATAGAGGGCAAATGGACTGAAGGGAGCCCAGCCCTTCTTAAATGTACAGAGGCACACTGAACACCCAGCACATAGCACAATGGCTGCAAAGGCATCAGTGCATTGCCTGGCCAGTATATCAACAGTACAAAAATGTAAAGCCACTGGCCTTTGCAGCAAGGAGCATTGGAGGGCAAGATATGTTAGAAAAAAGCCAAGGAAAAATCCAAGGAAAGAAGGGGTGGGATCCTTTCGGTCCATCTGCCCTCTATCCATCAGAATGCATGTGCTCCCACTGTGGAGTCACTTATAAGTCAGTGATAGGTCTACAGATACCAGGGTGCCTTGGCGGGGCCTGTAGCTTACCCATGCATTTGCAAATGTGTGCAGACTAAACCACTGTTTTTAACGCACACTTTTAGACAGGTTAATTTGATTGTCCACAAGCTGGCCGGTTAGTGAGCTGGGAATTTTGCTTGGATTTTTCCTTGGTTTTCTAACATATGTTGCCCTCTAATGCTCCTTGCTGCAAGGACAAGTTATAGGTGGGGGCAGTGGCTTATGTTTTTGTACCGAGTAAATACAGCTGGATGAAACAAGAAATGTGTCTGTCTTCATTTCAACCAGCAAAGCAACATGTGATTATTTTAATGGAGGGGATTCTTTTCTATACCAACTGTATATGCTTGTAAAGAGCAGTTTATTGGCATTTCATGTATGGTCCAAGCATTACAGTTTAACCACTTGCCAACCGCCAACCGCAGGTTGACGGCGACAAGGTGGTTCGTTATCGCAAATCGCCGTCATACGACGGCGGCTGCGATAACGCTCACTGTGTTCGGGGAGGGCCAGGGAGCGGGTGCGCGAGAAATGTTCGTATATGTCAACCATATCTTTTCTTAGGGGAGGTAATTTTATTAGTGTACAACGAAACGACCAACTTTACTTCTGTCTGTGTAAAGAACAAAGTAGGTCGACATAAATGAGCCATGTTTTTGTATTCGGTGACGGGGGTGGATATTGAACAGGAACGTCGTTCCTCGTAATCTCCCGTTGTATACAATCTTTTGGTTCCTTTTTAGGTTCGTTTTAAGGGTCGAGTGATTGGCCGGTCGAACACCTGTTAGTTTAATTGGACAGATTTTCACACGCAATTTTTGTCACCAAATCAGACGTGTGTAAACGTTTACGTACCCATTCGATGTCCGGGGCGGTTCCGTGGGAC
>BLSH010474556.1:393299-461269 GCA_018402905.1 Glandirana rugosa | reverse complement strand
TAAAAAATAAAAAAAAATTAAAAACCCCAAAAATGAATTCTCATCATCCGTAAACGCGACCACTTTTGCGCAAACCAATCAATAAACGCCGATTGTGATTTTTTTTATCGCAAATATGAGGAAGAATATAAATCGGCCAAAAACGGTGAAAAAAAATGTTTTTTTATATTTTTTTCTTGGATTTGTATTCTAGCAAAAAGTAAGAAATTTGGGTTTTTTTGCAAAATTGTCGCTCTTCTTTTGTTTATAGCGGCGATCAGAAATGACGCAGAGGGGATCAAATACCACCAAAAGAAAGCTCTATTTGTGGGAAAAAAAGGACGCAAATTTCGTTTGGGTACAACATCGCACGACCGCGCAATTGTCAGTTAAAGCGACGCAGCGCCGAATCGCAAAAAGGGCTCCGGTCCTAAAGCTGGAAATCCTTCTGGGGCTGAAGTGGTTAATACAGTTACAATTCATTCACTCCATAATCTTGCAATTCACATATATTCATTACTGGTGAACCATGATGGGATTACACAAGAGCCTAAACAATTTTTATTTTTTTTTACAGAATGCACTGTTTACTTTAGATCCAAAATCAAGGACAGGAGAACTGTTGGCACTTAGGCTTCATGCACAAAGGACTTTAAAAAAATGTCCAAAAAACATCAGTAGCTTATCAGTGATTTTTTCAGCTTTTACCAGCATTATATTACCACTGTTTTTTGTGTTTTTTTTCACGTTTTTAAAGGGCCGGCGTTTTTTGTTTTTTTTTTCCAATTGATCTAATACGTCCAAAAAGTTGGGGATCAATGTTTTTGAGCATTTTTGAGTGTTTGAACATTTTTACAGCTGAAAAACATCCAAAATAACCCTCTGGCCTTGTTTTTTTTTTTTACAGCTCAAAAACGTCACTGCTAAAAACAGTTGATAACAGCCTATGTGTGCATGAACACATAGGATAACATTGACTGTAGAAAAAGATGTCTGCAGCTAAAGACAGCTGCTGTAAAACAGTCAAAAAATGTCATGTGTGCATGAGGCCTTAGGAAGTTTTTTTACTGTTTTTAGCAGCTGTTTTCAGCTGCAGACGTTTTTTTTTCTACAGTCAATAAACCCTCCATCATGTTATCCTATGTGTTCATGCACACACAGGCTGTTATCAGCTGTTTTTAGCAGTGACGTTTTTGAGCTGTAAAAATGAGCTGAGGGGTTTTTTGGACTGTTTTCAGCTGCAAAAATGTTCAAACACTAAATAACGTCCAAAAACTCTCAAAAACGCTTCAAAACGTTAATCCCCAACATTTTAGACCAATTGGAAAAAAAAAACAAAAAACGCTGGCCCTTTAAAAATGCAAAAAAACAGCTGTAATATAACGCTGGTAAAAAGCTGAAAACATCCCTGATAAGCTACTTACGTTTTTTGGCTGTTTTTTTAAAGTCCTGTGTGCATGAAGCCTTATACTTGTCCCACGCCAATGCAAATTCCTTTTAGATTGTAAATAGATTTTACATTTATCTAGAAGAAGACCTTGGAGTCAGGGGTGGACAACAGCAGTGGCCAAGGTCTGATCCTAGAAAAACAAAGGATGCAATAATAAAAACTCACCTGGGCTATTACTAGAAGTTTTAAACCTGGTACACACTACAGTTTTTTGTGCAACCCTGCTGGCTGCACAAAAAAAAAAAAAAAAACGAACAGGTCATGTCAGGACCCTCTGTACTAACCATGCAATGTTAGTCTAGTGATCTCACCAGCTGAGCAGGGTTTACTTTGAGAATAAATAAAAAATTGCTTTAAGGCTCCATGCACATTAGCTTTTTTTTAAGCTCCTAGAAGCTGTGATTAGCATTGTTTTCTGCTCCTAGAAGCTAAATAGTGTTATCCTATGTGTCCATGCACACTATTTTAGGATATTAGCTTTTTGAGCTTCAGCGTCTAGGAGCAGAAAAAAAAATAGTTTTTGTAGAGTTTCTTGGAGCGTTTTTCCAGCAGAAATACAGCTAAACGCTACTAATAGCTTTTTTGAGTTTTTTTTCCTTTTTTACTGCAAAAGTGCTAAGAAAATGCTAACGCTCTTAGCTGCTCCTAAAACACTACTACAGAAAGTTATTACCAGCATTTTTTCCAATTATTTTTTTGGTTAAAAAAAAAAAAAAAAACAAGACCCTAAAGCAGAATTCCAGGATTTTTTTTCCTATAGGGCTGTGTCCGCATGGCATTTTGTCCAGGGGTGCACAGAAAGGCTATACTCACCTGATCCTTTAAAAACAGTGCTCTCCCAAGTCCAGTGGTGGACTGTTCCGGACATCCTCACACCTAGAGCTGGTCTTATGAGTGTGATGATGTCATAACAGTCTATGCACAAGACCGCTAGCCTGCGGGGGGGCAGGAGTAGCAGGCACCAGTCTTGTGCTCAGAGGATCAGTGAATTAGACAAGTTTATCTCTACTCTCCTCACCCCTAGACAGAAACAAGCAGTTAAAGTGATTGTAATGTTTTTTGTTTTTTTTTAAATATCAAACATGTTATATGTACCTGCTCTATGCAAGGGTTTTGCACAGATCGGCCATGGTCCTCCTTTTCTGGTGTTCCCCGGCGGCACTTGGCCCCACCCTGCAGCTCGCGTGTCACTGGATTTGATTGACAGCAGCGGGAGCCAATGGCTCCTGCTGCTATCTATCCAATGAGGACCCGAGAATGTATGAAGGTGAAACACCTTGAGACTTTACAACTCCTTTAACCACACTGCATGGGGAAAAAATTCCTGGAATTGTGGGGCTTGAGATAAGGCTCAGGTAAGATCAGGCTGGGAGGGGAGCTGTACCTAAAAGGTGTTTTTACCTTAATGCAGAGAATGCAGTAAGGTAAAAAAACCTTTAGGCTCGGTTCACATATATGGGAATTTGATGCGTTTTTAACCACATCCAATTCGTATAACTTGAATCGGACCGGCTTTCAATGGAACTAGTTCAGACATGTGTGGGGCGGCTGCAGTGCTGTTTTAAAACGGGTCCTGTGCAATTTTGGGTCTGGTTCAGGTGCAATTTCAAGTAAAAATTTGCACCTGAATTGCACGTTTACCGATGAACAGAACCACACCAAATGGCACACTAAAACCACGGGCAAATATGTGTAAACCCAGACTTAGCCTTTAGAACCTCTTTAAGTGGTAAGATGTTTGAAAACCTTCACTTTGGTAAATCAGGATTGTTGCCATTACTAAGATGCACATTATATGCTATAGATGTTCTATTACCTACAGTATGTTGTTGTGATGTTCTAAGCCAACATAACTGCAGAAAATTAACATTTAGGAACAGTATTAACTGAGGCCTAAACATCTATTACAATATCTTTTCTTTTTAAATCCTACTCCATTTCTAAGCTATTTAGGCGCACTGCTGTAAATTTTTAAAGGTGTTTTCATGTTGTATGTCATTTTTTCAAAATCTATAAATCTCAGACTCAAATTTAAAAAAAATGTAAGTTTGGCTGCTAGCATATAATGATTCAGATATTCTGTAGAAGAAAACCCACAAACAAAAGGCACAACCTCACATTAGATGAATGATTACGGCCTTCAAAATGTAGTTGTTCTCTAGCTGTTAACCATAGTAATAAACATCTTCATAAAAATAATAAGTGCTTGTTTTAATAGAATGTTCCACGCATTAAACACATTAATGACCCATGAAATAACTGTTTTATCTGCAACACATTTGGCAAGATTGGCCCTACACTGTATTAATTGAAAATGCGCTCATGTTAGCTAAATATAAGGTCATAAAGAGAAGAGATAGAAACATAAGCAATTGCTTAAAATACACTGTATAAATGTCTAAACAAAAATAGATGCCCGCAAAGCTTAGCTCATTAAAAAAAATACAATGTAATCTAATCTATATAATAAAATATTTGTTTTCTTTTTTACATTAACAGAATAATGTGTAAAGAGAAAAGGGGAATCCAATGTCAATCAAATGTCAATACAGTTTTATCATGTGAGCGTTCCATCCTGTGATTAATGCTAAAATGCCATGATTCCAAGTAAATAATACAGTAGCAGAATTAGGATTTGAGAATTAAGATACTAATTTTGATTTCTATATATAATGTTTACACTTACACTTTAGAAATGACAGCAATGATAGCAAAAGCCATGTAAGATTTCAGTTGCATGTCATGAAAAGGTTTTTATGATTTGATAACAAGATGCTTTTGGCTCCACCCACAGAGAGGTGGTGAATTTAAAGCTAAGAAACCGTATCATGCCCATCTTCTGGATTCCATATAATAGAAAATCAGCAACCATCTTTAATGAGTCTGAATACCCTAAATGAATGCTAATACCTGATAGCTTGGGTTACTGCCTTTTGCACATAACTATAGCATAAGCTATAAAGGTACAAAAATAGTTACATGTATACTTTACGTATTGTAAAAATCAACATCGCATGAACACTCAGAAAATGGGAATTTATGGCTCAGAAAATAGCAAACCTAATTTAAGAAATACCACAAACATACATACCAAAACATGAATTTTATGTTGAGCTTGCATGCTTATTTTTTCGGAGGAGTGTTGCGGGATTTGGCTTGTGATAGATGTATGACAAGGCTTAATGGTCTATACTATAGAAGCAGTTGCCAAAAAAAGGAAGGCAGATGGCAAAGTACTAGTCAGCAGTATTGCCCATGGCCTCTATGCAGCTGATATTTTCCCCAGTATTGAATTACCATGACTTGTTCTTCAGTGTGTCATTGTGTTGAAGTGGCCATCTTGGCAGAGGAGCAGTATTTTGCTTTCTCATGTCACAGCCTCCAGCAAAGAAAACAGTCAAAAGCACAGTAATGACATAACCAAATCTAAAATTGATGTAGAACTGTGGAAATTAGGGTAGAAGTTCCTAAAAACTCTTACACCAAAAGTGCACTGCTATATTTTGGGTGGAATTCAATACAAAATGTACAGTTATCAGGATACTGTTTAGGCACAATACAATTCCTAAATATTTTCTATAAGATATCAAATCTTAACTTTCAGGTTCAGGTCTACTTAAAGAAAATCAGATGAATAAGGGTGATCAAACTATGATGTACCACAATATATCCTAATCTGGGTCATAAAGATCACTCTCCCCCTCCTCAATTGGTTTGCTGCTCTTTAAATTCCTTAGGAACTTAATTAATCTAGTATCAATTGGGAAATTAAAGCACAGCTCTAAAGTTGTTACTACATGTTATGACCGTTTTTCTTTGTTAGCAAGTAGATGGACAACAATGCCACCTTTCTAGCAGTTTGCTTTTTTAATGGGTATAGAGTCACCCAAAAAGTGAGGATTTATGACCAAACCACTTCATTTTTCTCCATCTACACAGGTACCATTGGTGAAGCAAAAAAAAAAAACTGTGAAAGTCACACAGAGGGACTAATTACTTTAATGAGACATTAAAAACCTGCCATGATTAGGATGTGGTAATGACAGCCTTTCATTTTACTCAGGCTGAATGGATAATTGTAATAGCTCCACACTATACTTTAACCTCTGTGTATGCTGTTTACGGCTATACTTGCAGTTAATGCAAATTGTAACAGCTGTTCTTTATGAACACCACTGAATAACTGAGAATTGGTGTATGTGCAGATCTGGAAAATGTAAATATAGTAGGTGTCTTTCAATTAGCTACCATGGATTCAGTGAAATGTGAATAGTTTTTACACAATTATCTGCATCATCTAAGTAACTATAACAAGCTTCATCACCATACAATAGTAATGGCACATTATTGAATCATCATTTGTTATTACTATACCATTACTAGAAAAAGCTCCCATGATTTTAAAATGAAAGATCAGCCCCTGTGGTGATAGATTTCATAGGTACTATGCAGAGAAAGACAAATAATTCAATGTCTACGTCTGGTATCATGTGATACTATTCTAGTGGTGTAGGATGAGAGATGGTAGTTGTCTTTAGACTATATATTATCTGTATACGTACAGATGTTGTATGTATTTTCTGTATCTAGTAGCAAGGATCAAGCATCACCCAAGGCAGGTATATACATTTATTAATAAGCCTTTAGTTGCCAAAATTAATCAATATGTGTGAGAGATTGCAATTTGGTCTTAAATGGGTTGCCTAGGATCTCAAAAAATGACTGAAGCAGCTTAAATGTTTCATTAAACGTGTTATTAACAGAGTATAGTATGCTGTATATATAGCATTGCTAAACAATAAAAAAACAGTCTAGTCTTCCAAAGCATCATAAAAATTATGTGATGTCTCACCTTTCACTTTTCTATTTCCAGTTCACTGGATTTATATATGTAAAATATCTCAAATATTTTAAGCTGATATCCAAAATTCTTTGTATAAATTGTATTAATCTAATAAATATCTCCTATCACAGAAGAATTTAAATTATTTCCCTAGGTATACGTAATCTGTGTAAACATATTTACCAGTCTTTACACGCATTGTAAGCTACGTATCTCTGAAATGATTGAGAGTGCATAAGTAACATTACAGATGGTTTCGCTCATTTACTAAATCTATTTTAGGTTTTAGAGCAGAAGATAAAAGGTCCCCAAATAATATGTTTGACTGTCTTCTTTTTTGTATATTGAGAGGAAAAGGAATTTCTAAATTCATCAAAGCTTGCCTTCTCTTATGTACAACAGACTAAGCAGAAGAGAATGTTAACAAGTTCAATTTCCATTCAATCACTACTGCTATTCTGAGAAGTGTTTCATTGCGGGAAAGAAATAAAAATAATCTATATGGTAATTATAAGGACAAATTCCCAAGTAACTTTCAGCTACATGAAAGGTCAGTTCCATTCAAGATATTTTATCAGTGCCCTGCACATACTTTCTGTCCTGTCATTTTAAATCTGAACAGTATTTTATTTTCCCATTTAGAGCTACCTGCAGAATTAAGTACTTAAGCCAAATAAGAAAAAAAAAAGAAATGTTGAATTCTGGCATAGGCTATAATAGCACAGAGATAAATCGTTCAGCTGTTCACTTGCAAGCCTCTGGGGCTGCAGATTTTTCTTTCTCCTGGTGCACTGTGGGTATTCAAAACTTGTTCAACATGATTTCATTTCATTTCAGGCACTGCCTGAGAAAACTAAATTACCGAATCAATCATACAGAAGGTCAGAGTGAGACTTCATTACAAGTATTGCATGCTTGCATGAATATCTTTCATTTATGACTGACCCAATATGTCACAATAGCTGTCTTGTAAAAATAATCCACTTTTTTGAAATTGATGTAGCACTGATGTCAATACTGCTCAGCAAACTGGACAGATTATAGGGAGGTGTTAAAGAAAAGGTGGGGGGGGGGGCTCTTGAGGCAAAGATGTAGTCATATACAACTACTATCTTTCAGATATTTGCAGGCTTATAAAAAACAGACAAAAGAAATGGAATTGTAGGCTTTATTTAAATTCAATGTATTTTTTTTATTTATTTAGAAACATGCTAGTAGAAAGAACATAATGAAAAAACGCACAACACATATATATGTACACACACAGTGCATTTTTGGTGCAGTGCAAATTTAAAAAGGGGTCAAGGACTTCTTTCCCTGCTTTCCTGTGGGTAGGGCAGCCCATTAAAATTAATGGGCTGCCTTATGTGCAGCATGCAGCAGCACAAGTGTGAACCCAGGGCCTATTTCCATGTGAGGTAGGTTGGGGGTGAAAAACCACAAGGTTGAGTTGCTTTTTTACCACCTCCAACTGCTTCCCCTTTAGCTGCAGAAGCAGCAACCAGGGCTGTACACATGCTGGGGCCCTAGTAGGAAGTAGACCTCCAGGTGAACGGGACCACTCTGCTACCACCCCATAACCTTGTGCAGTGCCGCACGGTGGTACTGCATTTAGCAGGTTAAAATATACATGCACACATAGCCTTTTAAAAACTGCACTACTGTACCTGCACTCGCACTGCTGGGTGCTGCACAGCTGGGGAAGGCTGAGAGACCAGGACTCAGGAAGATGCCTTTCCCTTCCACTGATGTTCACTTTATCATCCTGATTGAGCTCCTGCTGTGCTGATGTACAAGTTTGGTGGAGCAGGGAGAGCTTGAGATGATCTGACTGAATTTCTCTACCAGGATGCCACAGCATCACTGATGACTGCAGGAGGCACCCCAGTTTACAAAGGCTGCACTATACATACAAAGCAGAAATGAATGAGGATTAGATTAAAAGTGAAGATGGCAAATGCCAGGATTGGGCGCAGCAATCTAATTTATAGGGTTGTATGGTGTTTTGATACATGTCTTTTTCTTTGTTTAATATTGATAGTACTAAAATAATACAATTTAAAAATTTAGATTAGAGTAAGGCCCCTTTGAAATGAGCGGAGCCCATTTTGACAGGCTCCGCTGTTCAGCGGGGATCCATCCATTTATCCCCAATGAGCCGGCAGATGACAGGACAGTGCAGAGACTGACCTGTCCCAGCTCCATTCTCCTCTATGGAAATCAGATGAACATGGACCGTCTGTCCGTGTTCATCGATCCGATAGAGGGATGGAAAATAGGGTTTCCATCCATCTGTGTTTGGCGGATTGGAGCGGATTGGATGTCAATGGACATGTCAGCACTGACATCTGCCGCTCCATAGAGGACAATGGAGCGTCCGTTCGGGTCCGCCTGAAAAACTGACAGGCAGACCTGAACGATCCGCCCGTGTGAAAGAGCCCTTAGAGGTTTTCATCATAGAACTCTTCTGCAAAGGAGGTTGCTCTGCTGCACCTGTCTCTTTGGTGCTATCAAAAATTTCTGACATGAATTTATTTGTAAAACAAAGAATGTATACAAAAAAAAAAAATTAAACAACGAGGCCAAGGCTTAATTATAGAGACCTCTATGATTAAGCCTCAATTCTCACACATGACATACATACATATACACACACACATATATATATATATATATATATATATATATATATATATATACACACACACAGTATCTCACAAAACTGAGTACACCCCTCACATTTTTTTAAATATTTTATTACCGGTATATCTTTTCATGTGACAACACTGAATAAATTACTGAAGAAATTGCTACAATGTAAAGTAGTGAATGTACAGCTTGTATAACAGTGTAAATGCGCTGTCCCCTCAAAATAACTCAACACACAGCCATTAATGTCTAAACTGCTGGCAACAAAAGTGAGTACGCCCCTGAGTGAAAAATGTCCAAATTGGGACCAATTAGCCATTTTCCCTCCCTGATGTCATGTGACTTGTTCATGTTACAAGGTCTCAGGTGTGAATGGGGAGCCAGTGTGTTAAATTTGGTGTTATCGCTCTCAATCTCTCATACTGGTCACTGAAAGTTTAACATTGCACCTCATGGCAAAGAACTCTCTGAGGATCTGAAAAAAAAGAATTGTTGCTCTACCATAAATATGGTCTAGGCTATAAGAAGATTGCCAAGACCCTGAAACTGAGCTGCAGCACGGTGAACCATGCAGTGGTTTAACAGGACAGATTCCACTCAGAACAGGCCTCACCATGGTCGACCAAAGAAGTTGAATGCAAATGCTCAGCATCATATCCAGGGGTTGTCTTTGGAAAATAGATGTATGAGTGCTATCATCATTGCTTCAGAGGTTGAAGGGGTGGGGGGTCAGCCTGTCAGTGCTCAGATAATATGCCACACTGCATCAAATTGGTCGGCATGGCTGTTGTCCCAGAAAAAAGCCGCTTCTAAAGATGATGCACAAGAAAGCCCGCAAACAGTTTGCTGAAGACAAGCAGACTAAGGACATGGAATACTGGAACCATGCCCTGTGGTCTGATGAGTTCAAGATAAACTTATTTTGCTCAGCTGGTGTCAAGCGTGTGTGGCAGCAACCATGTGAGGAGTACAAGCATAAGTTTGTCTTGCCTACAGTCAAGCATGGTGGTGGGAGTGTCATGGTGGGCTGCATGAGTGCTGTTGGCACTGGGGAGCTACAGTTCATTGAGGGAACCATGACTGCCAACATGTACTGTGACATACTGAAGCAGAGCATGATCCTCTCCCTTTGAAGACTGGGCCACAAGGCAGTATTCCAACATGATAATGACCCCAAACACACCTCCTAGATGACCACTGCCTTGCTTAAGAAGCTGAGGATAAAGGTGACGAACTGGCCAAGCATGTCTCCAGCCCTAAACCCTATTGAGCATCCGTGGGGCATCCTTAAATGGAAAGTGGAGGAGCGCAAAGTCTCTAACATCCACTGACTCTGTGATGTCGTCATTGGGGAGTAGAAGAGGACTCCAGTGGCAACCTGTGAAGCTCTGATGAACTCCATGCCCAAGAGGGTTAAGGCAGTGCTGGAAAATAATGGTGGCCACACAAAATATTGACATTTTGTGCCCAATTTGGACATTTTCACTTAGGGGTGTACGCACTTTTGTTGCCAGCGGTTTAGACATTAATGGCTTTGTGTTGGGTTATTTTGAGTGGGCAGCAAATTTACACTGTGGTACAAGCTGTACACTCACTACTTTACAAAGTATAATTTTCCGCAGTGTTGTCACATGAAAGGATATAATAAAATATTTACATAAATGTGAGGGGTGTATATATATATATTTATTACACACATACATACACACACACGCTGAATATAAAATGTACAGCAAATGCCAAATTCACATGCACATAAAGTCACATAATGTGCTAATGGATTTATTTCACTTTCCACCCCATTATTAAGAAAGATAGTAGATTCAAAAAAATTGCATTGTTTCTGTTTAAAGTGTTCCATGCTCAGCTGGCGACAGTTCTATTAACAGGTATACAATACAACCATAGTGGGATCATTTTTAGAAACCTTATCTGTTGCTGAGGAAAAAAATTAGGTCTCTTGTAGCCTGCAATCATTTTGCACCAAAACTTATAGCTATTAAGATAACAAGCATGTTCACTGCACTTTATGGATCTCTAGATGTCTATGAAGCTATAAGATAAGTCACTGTTCATTTTTAACACTTTTCCACTGGGAAATATATGAGGGCAGTGCAAAAATATTATTATTTATCTGGCCAAAACAAACCCTGAGGGAAGCATTGATGTACTTTGACATAACCTATTTTTAACCATACCTCTGGCAATTGTACATTGAAGTTTATAGGTGAATGTGTCAAGTAGACTACAGAACAATGATAAACAATATTACTCATAAGCTCTGTCATAATGCATTTGTTTTCCCTATAATGTGAGTATCTTCTGATGTTTTTTTTAAGGAGAATCAAGATTTGTATTATAACCCAAAGCAACATGAATATTTAGCCTTGAGAATTTAAACTTAACTACGTGTCAATTTTTACACTTGATAACTCAACTTATAAATACGCATAATAATACAAAGTCAGATAATAAGAGAAATCATACATATTTCTCTTCCAGGAGGTTCTCTCTAATTAAAGTTTTACAAAAAAATAGCCATTCACTTGGCTCATCCAAACAATGAGGGATGTGTCTACCAATATTTAAAAGGATCAAACACTACTAAAGCTCCCAGTTTTCTTTTTTTATTATAAATATTTCTGCACAATTAAACATAAGTGACATTTTCCTAATGTTACTTTTTGTTCTTCCTTTCCTGACAAAAATGATGCTAGATTAAACATACCTACAATCTTGCTATTCTGAGATGCTTTGCTGTCTAACCTGCCCAGCAACACCAGTCAGTGTTAAACATCTTCATAGTGTTGCAAAAGAGGACCTGTGCATTAGCACCATATAGGAAGTCGCCCTGTCTGACTATTAAGCTGCCAATAGGTTTACATTGAATTGATTGGAGGCTGTGGAATTGAGCAAGGCTCATATTGGTCTGTGCAGACAAGAGGATCTTGGTTGTTGGTAAATATAACATATTAATAAGGTGCTAGAGGGAATGGGTCAGAAAAGGACAAATACACATTATTTACCATTCAAAGGCATTCTGTGATGGCTTCTTAAAGAACTTCTGCAACATCTGTGACCACTTCAAACTATGACATGATGCATACAACAGTGACAGACTAACAGTGATTTTGAGACAAAAAAAGAAAAAAACAGATAGTATCATACCATTTAAAAGTGCTGTGACTAAGTACTGTACACTGTAGTTTTTTACATTTCTCTAACACAGATATATTCAGTCTTCAGTTCCTGAAAACTTTACAAAGGGGAGTTTTTCAACCTTGACAGTGGCCATGAATCTGACAGCCTACTTGATCTCTGAGAACCAGAGGTTGTTGGAACCATGCCTGTACACAAAAGTGGTTCAAATGTGGAGATGTATGGTCATTTAGCTAATAATATGTAGCCAGTTACTACTACCAGAACTACTGTCTTGAGCTTATTTTGCCTCTCAAAGTGATCATATTTAGCTTTGATTCACAAAGTATGCAACTGCATGATTCATAACAAAGGCTTCCGACATGCAGCAGAAGAGTGGTTAAGTGTACAGGGCTCATTAAAGGTCTTTAAAAAGTTCAGGTAGAGGGAGGATTAGGGTTAGAAGTTTATTTATATTTTCCATTGTTCTCAACATCAGAAGCCTTGTGCTGAAAACTGCCAATGTAAAATTCCCAGTGATGAGAACAAATATGGTTTAGTCACTACGCCTTAACCACTTCAGCCTTTTTGGCGATATGGCACTGCGTCGTTTTAACTGACAATTGCACGGTCGTGCAGGGCTGTACCCAAACAAAATTGACGTCCTTTTTTTCCCACAAATAGAGCTTTCTTTGGTGGCATTTGATCACCTCTGCGGTTTTTATTTTTTGCACTATAAGCAAAAAAAAAAAAAAAAAAATGAGTGGCAATTTTGATAACCCCATTTTTTTCTACTTTTTGCCAGAAAACATATAAAAAAAATAAATAAAAAAAACAAACCTATTCATCATTTTAGGCCAATATATATTTATTATATACTTCTACATATTTTTGGTAAAAAAAAATTGCAATAGGCATATATTGATTGGTTTGCGCAAAACTTATCACGTTTGCAAACTATGGGATAGATTTATAGACTTATTTTCTTTATTGTTTTTACTGGTAATAGCTGCGATTTTTAGCGGGATTGCAAAATGCGGTGGACAAATCTGACCCCAATTGACACTTTTTGGGGACCAGTGACATTATTACATTGATCTGTGCTATAAAAATGCATTGATTAATATATAAATGACACTGGCAGGGATTAACACTAGGGGGACGATCGAGGGGTTAAGTGAGTGTGTTCCCTCAGCGTGTTCTAACTTGTAGGGGGATGAGCTGGCAGGAACATGACAGAGATCGCTGTTCCCGATGACTGGAAACAGAAAATCTCTGCCATGTCATCTGTCAGAACGGGGATCTGCCTTCTTTACATAGGCAGATCCCCATTCTGCCTCTGTATAAGACGATTGCGGGTTGCCGGTGGACATCGAGTCAGCCGGACCCGTGGCTACAATCCAGCAGTGCCAACAATATCTCATGCACGGATCGTCATACAGCTACGGCGACTCGCGCAGGAAAGCCGACCTGCCGCCGTATAATGATGGTGGCTGGTCAGCAAGTGGTTCTAAAGGCTGGAGGTTTTTTACCTTCATGCATTCTATGCATGAAGGTAAAAAAACCTATGTGCAGCAGCTTCCCTACTACTTACCTGAGCCTGATCTTTCTCCAGAGCTGTGCATGGGAGCCTCAGTTCTGCTGGGTCGCTCTCTCCTCATTGGCCGAGACAGCAGTGGAAGCCATTGACTTCCACTGATGTCAATCACAGCCAGTGAGCCAATGAGGAGAGAGAAGGGGTGGGGCTGAGACTTCGCTGTGTGTATAAATGGACATGCAGAACAGCAACTCGGGAGTGCACCTGCTTGGGTGCCCCCATTGAAAGTGGTTTGCTCTGGGGGTACTCGGCAGGAGCCAGGAGGGCCAGCAGTGGACTCGAGATAAGGAGGATCGGGGTTGCTCTGTGCAAAACTGCTGCACAGAGCAGGCAAGTATAACATGTTTGATATTAAAAAAAGAATTGCCTTTAATACCACTAAGTCAGTGACCTGGAACAAATATCTAAGCCAGTACTCCCGATTTCAGTAGCTACAGCCTTGTTTCAAACAAGTGACTCCCACACAAAAATCATTCCATGCTCGTTCCATGCCAAATGAGGACATACCCAATAACATAGCAGAAGGTATGGTCTGATAAATATCCTACAAATATATCACACCCCAAGTCCATATATTCCCGCTGCATGTTTGGCTCAAACCCCAAGTCCATATATCCTTGTTGCACACCCAACTGGATGCTGTGTACTATCTATGATACTTTATTATAGAGATTCATGCCTTATTGGACTGGGAACTCCACATAGTCTGTTTTAGTTTCTATTAGTTGATTTTTGAGTTGGAGGGAGTATGCCCTCATTATTATAACTTTTATTGTTATAACTTTTATCATTATAATTTTTCTCCATTTTTTGTATCTATAAATACAGGGCTCATGTCCTATAAAGCCCTATCAACCCTCTTGGTGGTGCCCTACATGCTCTCCCACAGGCTCGTCAGTGGGACCTAGAGAAAGCACAACAGTCACACCTACTTGTTTTTGTTGTTTTTTTTTTACCTGGATCTGTTATCCTATGGATTACAGGTGTTTGTTATGTCTGTAATTGTTTTTTTCCTTTTCAACTTGATCCATGGGAAACATATTTATTATATGTTAATGTTTATTCATCTATTATCAGATGGATTGCTGTCTCTATCTTATTGACACAAAAACAGCTATGTTGAATGCCCTGATGAAACAGAAAAAATGAATGCCCTGAAAAATGCGCTGATTGATAGAGCTATCAGTCGCTATTTTATCTGTATTTTATCTGTAACTCCCAGAATATTGGGGTCTTTTATATTGGTTTTTATGTTTTGTATGCAATAAAAATGTTAGTAAAAATTTAATTCAATGGCACTGTCCAATCATATCATCTTGTATGATACATTTCCCTCTTGTCATTTAGTCCCAGGTGCCTACTCTCAGCTCACTTTAGCCACACATAACAAATACCATATTGAAGAAAGAAGCTGCACTCCAGATTTATACTATTCATATGTTTGTATTAAGCAAGTCCCTGGTGCATATGTGCTCCACTTGAGATCACTGACCCATTTCGCGTTATAGGAGCTTAGTCAGAGTGAGTAAGCTTGAAACTTAAAAATTAATTTTGGCAACTCACATATTTCAATTGTGACAAGTTCACTTGACATACTTGAATATTTAAAATTAAATAAGCATGCTAAACATGAACATATCTACCATCTACAACCATTGCTCTCAACTTCCAGTTTAAGTGCACAGTATTAGAGTTTTGGGGTAAAGAGTTTCCATTTTAAACAATGCATGGCAATGCAATGCCAGAGACTGTGACCAGCAATAGTATTACCACGAACAGCTGAGTTTTCAAAGCCAAACATGCAGAATATAATGTAATGAAGGCTAATGTGAACTGTACATTACTCTTACCTCCCAGGAATAAAACTACCTTTTTCTTTAAAGCTCAAGTGCAGACAAAAAAGTTCACTTGAAATACTTCCATATTTAAAAATCAATAAGCATGTTAAACATGAACACATCATTAAAATAACTGAAGCATATTGCCCATAGCAACCAGTCCAATTTAAATTGACTTACCCTCTCTGGCTAAAAAAAAAAAAGATAGGTGGGATTTATATGACATAGGCAACACAAACTTGTATCTGCTCAAAAGCGGTTATTTGCTTTCTCAGTCGCAGTCAAATAGGTCAAGCTTTCTAATTACTCTTTGCAAGAAAGGATAATGAAACCCAGCAATCATGTTATCTTTCCCTTTGCAACACATCCTGTCTTGGGCTAACAATGCTACACACAGGTTGCAAATCCCACTATTAGCATATGTGCTCTCTGCTGCACTGGGAACAACAGGTAATCGTTTCAACATATGCTGTGCCTGTGGTACAGCTGTCTGGGCCCCTGCCCTGCACCAAATTTATGACAGCGGCTCCTGTGACCTGTTTTACAGCCAACAGCTACTTTACCAACATTGGCTGGACTGCTGCAAGTACACTCCCAGCACAGGTCATGATGAAGACATTGCACTCATGTGACCATGGAAGGAAAGAAAAAGGGACACATCTTTGACAATAGTAACTGCATTTTAAATGCTATTAGAGTCCCATTGTATGTTTTCTTAGTTGGATAGTTTTTTTCACAGATACTTAAAATAAAGAAGATCTTTTCTATTTGTATAGATAAATTTAGTAAATGGATTTGTCTAAGACTTAATACCCATGTGAACTGTGCTGTTACCCATAGGCATCTAGCACTGCTTCCTTTTAGATCTCATATCCATTATAGGTGAATCAATTGACCCACTAATTTAATGATTCATTGCTGCTTATTGATAAATATTTGCCCTACTAGTAAGAGCAGATAGACATTTTATTAAGAGCTGTCTAAATATTGATTTGGGAGATTTTAATGAACTGTGTAACAAACAGAAAGGCCAGGCAATCTAGATAATAAATTGCCAAATTAACGCAGGCAGGTGTAAATTAATTCACGGCTGCCTTTTGTTCATGCAATGCTCCATATTATGATCCAGGAGAAAGGTGAAGTGTTGGAATGATTAGTTACGTACATTAGTTTGTACACAATAACAAGGCTCAGTTCTGTGTATTGATGTCTTTCTGTTCTGCCAGGTAGAGCAGAACGATGTATTAAAAAGGCGCTCTGGAAAAGCTTCTTAAATCCATCAAATGTACAGGAGAGATATCCCAGGTATAAAGATGCTGTAACTGGAGACTTCCTGAGATGTACAAAAAATCTTCACTGTGCAATGGGGAATGCAGTGATAGAGGCCTGGTTTCTGGTTCTTCCCAGATACCAGCATGGAGCTAAATTATAATTCATTGGTCTAGTGTACTACCAATAAATATATTTGCAGTTGAAAACTGTTATATGTAGCCCCTTTTAAACTTTGTGGTGCGGAAAGTCCAGGTGTGCCTTGTTAATACGAGGCAGAACATACTGGGGCATGTAGATTCACAAAGGCTACAAATAACAAAATGCATCTAGAGGTGTCTGGAAGAAATATTTTGTTTAACACTGGTGATTCATTTGCAAATTATTATGTTTCACTCATTGGAAATCAGATGCAGGCTGGGGTTTTCTGGAAAGCTAATTACCTTAGCTCTACTAATCTTCAAAGTGGTCAACCTCACCTCTATAGGTGTGCTAGTGGTTACAATACAGCTGTGATTTTAAAGTGACTGACACATAGGGGTTGATTTACTAAAGGCAAATCCACTCTTCACTACAAGTGCACTGCAAGTGTACTTGGAAGTGCACTACAAATGCACTTGGAAGTGTAGTCGCTGTAGATCTGAGGGGAAGATCTGAAATGAGGGGAATCTCTGCTGATTTTACCATTCAATCATGTGGAAGCCAAAATGCTGTTTTTTATTTTCCTTGCATGTCCCCCTGAGATCTACAGTGATCGCACTTCCAAGTGCATTTGCAGTGCAGAGTGAATTTTAGTAAATAACCCCCTCTGTGATAAAGTGGCACTGTACCACCAATGCAATATACATATAGACTATAAATAATGGTGGCCTCCCCAGCATCCTCTACCCTTTCCTTCAAATGTCTTCTTTGTTGTGCCCTGAGATGGAAAATAATGCCTGTTTTTTAATTAATCTAACGTGTGCTACTAAAAGGCTTGCACTTAATAAAACAAACTCACAAATGAATAGGGGTGGTGGGTACTGTAGGATTAATGGCTTGATTACCTGCGCATTATCTTTTTTTAGATATTTCTCTGTGAAAGTTAACCTGTCAGTGGCCATACTACCATTTCTCACAACCTCTAGTTTAAGTGCACTGTATAAACAGAGTTTTTACATTTTAAACAATGCATGGGCCAGAGACTGACCAGCAGTGGTATTACCATTAACAGCTGAGTTTTCAAACCCGAGCAAGAAGAATAGAATTTAATGAAGGCAAACATGAATTGTACGTTAGTACATTACTCTTACCTCCCAAGAATAAAAACTGCCCCTTTCTTTAAGGCTCAACTGCAGCCAAAATGTTTAAGTCTGGATAAAGCAGGAAAGAGATTTAACGTTTTAAAATGCAGGCTCTGTCCCCACTAAGTAGATTTCCCCTTACTTCATTGTCCCTGTGATGCCAAAACAATGAAGTTGGGTTTCCCCCAATGACATTAATAGGATATCCTTGATAAATTATTCAAACAATGATACATGTCAGGGTTTGATTTAAGTAGGGTATAGTATGTGAGGGTTATTTAATGTCACTTTGGCTAATCCAATAGTGGTACACGTATAAAGATTTTAGTTTACATTGGTGACCTGGAATGGATTTAATTACTGTGAGTTTGTAACAGCGACTTATATCCAATCACTTTTTTTTTTTTTGTCTAGATCTTGTAGATTTTATTCTATCGATCATCAATTGATGTTTTATGCACATTTATATATTTGTTTTATGCTCCTCCAGCGGGTCACACACCTGCAGTGGTGTTTTCCATCAGTGACGAATTATCGTTAACATCCTATTGGCCAGGAGCAAATCACATGATCAGCTTTTATGTAATTGTGTTTGTATATTTAAATGTGTAATTTCAGTGTTTGTATTAAGCTGTGAACAAGGCATAATCGCCGAAACATGTCAGCTCTTTATATGTTCATGACATGCATTTAATAAAGAAGTTGGAAGCAGATCCAATGTGCCGACTTAGCAACTTTGTGCGCCATTTTGTAAGGAAGTTTGGGAGGATTCCGTGAATCTGAGCACCTGGGAAGGGAGTGCCAGCCTCTCCATTATACCAGCAGCTGGATATCGAGAGCGGTGCTTTTCTGTTGAAACTAAGTCTGTCAGGTAAGTCAGTGCATACCAGCACATTATGACTTAACTCTGCAGGGGGGCACTTTATTTTAGTGACAGTTTACTACCGCTTTAAGGGCAGAGGGAGACACAGATCGGAAAAAAAGCACTGTCAGGGATTCTAGCCCATCTTCACTTTACCAGAATGTTATCAATTCCTGATAAGTCAAGAAACCAGGGAAATGTCCCCAATAGGGACACAACACAAAAAACAGAGAGGCTTTAGCCCTTACAAAAAAAAATGTCTTGAGTTGGCTTTGAAAATAGACATTGGGTGTTTCCCTCCGCATATAAAATGTGAAATATAAATGGACCTCCCAAAAAGGCGTTATCTAGGACTAAATATATTGTGAAACCAGGAAATTATATGAATCACTTTAAGTAATCAATAGCATGAGTAACACCACAACCTGTATCATTTCCCAAACATGTTACTTCACACAGAACTGTAAATAAATCGCCAGTTTTGTTTTTTAATTAGAATTTTCTTTGTTACATTATTAGATCCTGTTGCTTTCCTTCAATGATTATAGTTATTATTCACTTCATTTCTCAGCACTGAACAGGAACCTAGACCCCTGAGGCTTTTTATGAAACTGCACGGGAAAACTTCATTACTGGAGAAAATGCCTTGACAATGAAATGTGCTAATCTTCTGTGGTGACATCACTGTATGTATGAATTACATTGTGCTAATTTATGGCCAGTAAAAGGCAATTCACAATGTAAAGTAAAATATATTTCCAATTTTATTAGATATAATATACACTGTGTTTCATTTTTTAAATCAATGTAATAGTTTCACAGAGTAGTGGAGCCATGTATTCTTATTTTTTTTTTTTTTAAATGCAACGCATACTGTTCTGATACAGCTTTAGTAAATGAAATTTGATTTGCTGCTATGGACTGCACTTTATGATCTGCTTCTTACACTTTTAAATGATTAGTCCATTTGAATTATTCTTCACCCTCTTTCACAATTGTTCAAATTTAACATGGTGCTATTTACAAAGTGTTATTGATTGTCTAGTTGGCTGCACATTTCTTTTGGTAACAGCTCTAGTCTTAAGTCATCTTGGAGAACAAATTACAAGATGACAGAGTCCCCTATCGATCCTATAGTCAATAGCAGTTTGTCTGTTGCTTATGAAACCCACCCACTGCCTGCTGTCAATCACAAAAGGAGTGGACTTGATGGGAACTAGTGTCTCTGAATTTGCTGTGTGACAGCTGCAGCAGTGAAAAGGCATTCAACTGCACTGAGGATGGGGTGTCCATACAGACAATCTGGCCTTGGGGCCCCTCAGAATGTGGTGCTTGCCCCAAATGTATGTGCCTGTTCCCAACAGGTACATGAATCTGCCATGTGCATCAACATTTGTCACACAGAGGTAGGATAAAGTTCTAAAGAGTGTCAGAGACATGCTTTATGAATTCCTCTAAATGAGCTCTCAACAACAAAAAAAAATCTCTTAAAAATAAATTCCTTACACTTTTAAAACACATAGATGAACCAGCTCAAAAAGACCATCCAGAGAGTGTAATCAAATCTAGCTTTCTAATCAGTAAACTACAGTATATCTAAAGCCTTCATTTGTTTTTTGGATAGAATATGGAAGGGATTAGAGTTGATCGAACCTCTGGAAGTTTGGGTCCTGCTGGTTCAGCCGAACTTCGGTACAAAGTCCGGGTTCGGGTCCGGACAGAACCCAAACTTTGACCCGGACCCCGAACCCCATTGAAATCAATGGGGACCCAAACGTTTAGGCACTAAAATGGCTGTAACAAAGTCCTGGAAAGTCCTAGAGGTCTGCAAAAGGAAAGAACATGGGGGTAAGAGTTGGACAAGTGCCCTACAAAGAAATGGGGACAGGGAAATAACTTAAAAGCATTTTTAAACTAAAATCACATAAAAACATCAAAAATGGAGGTGGATGTGGACCATCTTCAAACTGTGTGTGAAAAGTATAAATTAGCGGGAAAAGCCATAGCAGTGTTCTAAAATCATCTTCAAAGTGCCTGGGAAAAGCCTATTGCAGGGGGATAGAGCCATATTACTGTTGTTCCAGCCGCATAGAGAGCCATATTATTGTTCTAAATTTTAGAACACTAATATGGCTTCTCCCGCTAATTTATACTTTTCACACACAGTTTGAAGATGATTTTAGAACACTGCTATGGCTTCTCCCAGCTAATTTATACTTTTCACACACAGTTTGAAGATGATTGTAGAACAGTGATATGGCTTCTCCCGGCTAATTTATACTTTTCACACACAGTTTGAAGATGATTGTAGAACAGTGATATGGCTTCTCCCAGCTAATTTATACTTTTCACACACAGCTTGAAGATGGTCCACATCCACCTCCATTTTTGATTTTTTTTATGTGATTTTAGTTTAAAAATACTTTTAAGTTATTTCCCTGTCCCCATTTCTTTGTAGGGCACTTGTCCGACCCTTACCCCCATTTTCCTTCCTTTTGCAGACCTCTAGGACTTTCCAGGACTTTGTAAGAGGCTGCAATAGACTTTTCCTATACAAGTTGGAGATGATTTTAGAACAATAATATGGCTCTGTGCGGCTGCAATAGACTTTCCCTATACAAGTTGGAGATGATTTTAGAACAATAATCTTTCCCTTAAAGCAAGAGCTGGAACCTTTCCCTGTACAACTTCATGATGATTTTAGAACAATAATCTTTCCCTTAAAGCAACAGCTGGAACCTTTCCCTGTACAACTTGGAGATGATTTTTACAACAATAATCTTTCCCTTAAAGCAACAGACTCTACCTAGTCCAGTCAGATCGTTCTGTGCAGCAGGATGAGGTCTGCAATCTGTCCCTCAAAGCAGCAGTACTAGTATCTCTCCCTAGTCCACAATCAGATGGTTCAGTAATGCAGGATGAGATATTCTGCAATCTGTCCCTCACAGAGCCAGCAGCATCCTCTCCCTAAACTATCCTGAGAGCATATGACATGCAGCACGGTGACTCCAGCCCCATATAGAGGCTGGGTCACATGATGCACTGGCCAATCACAGCCATGCCAGGCTTCTAGGGAAAACCTTGGCCCTTGGCAGCTGTTCAACACGTGGAATAAAATACCAGAACCCTGGACCCGAACCCGGACTTTTGTTTTTTTAAAAGTCCGGGTTCGGGTCCGGGTCCCGGACACCCCAAAGTTCAGAACGGACCCAAACTTTACAGTCCGAGTTCGCTCAACTCTACTCAACTCTAATTACCTCCTGTCACAAAGACACAACAGGAAGTGTAAGCAAATCTATAAACATGTAAGGGAACCCTCCTCTCAGTTGGCATTGAAACAAGTGCCCATTGGAAGATTTTATTTCTATTCTTGTTTTGCCAAAAACTCAAATAAAAGGCCAAATAAAATGGTGGCTCTCACCAACAGAGACAACAATTAAAACTTGCAAGGAAATCTATTCAGCACCAAACCCTGGTTGGTTCAGAACAAAATTGTTTGGGAGTGCATGGCTTTCAGTTGTACCATATTATAGCTAAAAGGCCAGCACTCCATGCAAAGCCTCTGCAACTTATTTAGGTCACATAAACAATATATTGAAAAAAACATGTTCCATCTCCACCATTTCAAACCCCCTTTTACAGACTTGGTTTTTGCTGTTCTGTTACCTCGAGGAAGAGACTTGGCAACACACCAAAATATCAGAGGGAGTTGAATATGCATTTTTCACTATACTTTAATGGAACCTTGATTTGCTGCAAAGGTTTTGCATGAAGTGCGGACTATTTCAATATTTTGAGTAATGAAAACCTGACAGATTTTATTCTTTTCTTACTCCATCTAAAAAAAAAAGTTTATTTTTCAGTGCCTTTAGATGAACCCCTGAATAACTTTTGTATTTTTTTTTATATAACTAAGAAATAACGCTTTCAATGCTGTTCTTTCAAACCCTTTTTGAAGACATTTACTGTATCTGTCAAACACACTTTCTGAAAGACTATTCCACTTTTTTCCAGTTCTAACTGCAAAGAGCACTTCTCTGTCGGGAAAATAACAAGCTCACTATCAAAGCTGTCAAGTACTGTACATACCTAAAAGGTTCTTCCAACCATTTTAGAAAATAGAAGATAGATCGATAATCTTGGGTTTCACACTTACCATTGTCAATCCAGTGCTGTGCAGTGCTCCCTCCTGTTCTGCTACATTCCGAGATATGGTGATAGACGGGAGGTCAAGACTTTGTGGTGGGAACTGAGGAGTAAATTCACTACCTTCTACAGTCAACGCTTCACCCATAACTTGGAATGGAAGAAGAACATCGTTCATGCTAAGTGTAGGGTCAGTTTCTGGAGGTGGGGTTATAGGAGGAATCTCAAACTCTTCATCACCAAGACTCGGTGTGTGGAATGTCTGTCAGAAAAAAATACATAGTATTAATGTTTTGGTTCAGCGCCAACTTTATTCTTAGCTGTAAAACTTTCAAAGTACATGTTAAAGAGACCACTAATGCTTAATGTACCTTCTGCAAGTAATCTCAATGAATGTATTAAATTACATTATGAAGTGAATTTCCTTTTGTTTTCATTGAACCTGTCACAGTGCACAAATCAGACATGTGGCCGTTATTTTTATTTTTTTTAAAGGTCAGGGAAGGATGCAAAAAAAAAAAAAAAAAAAGCATAGCTACCAATCAACTTTTTCCCTGCACCATTTCATAGGAAGCACAAGTTATTTATTGCACATGGTTTTTTGCCTAAATAAGTTTATCTAAGGTCAAAATTTTAAATCATATATTCATTTCAGTGTCAATTATTTTTAGTCTACTCCAGGGTTTCTCAACCAGGGTTCCTCCAGAGGTTGCTAGGGGTTCCTTGAGCAATGGTCAATTTCTACCTCTCAGATAAATTCCCAATGATACCATTGATCATTTTAGCTATCTGTAAGGGGGTAATTCTTCCCAATAACTACAAGTGTAAGGAGCATTCTTCCCATTGACCATCAAACTAATGTATCATGAGTCGTGGATTTTTAGTTTTTAGCATGGGTTCCCCGAGACCGGAGAATTATTTCAAGGCTGGTCTACTCCTATGAATGTAAGCAATCTTGTAGTTTGAAAACATGCAGAGACACATACTCACTATGCCCTGTGAGTAGACCATTCTGTGTCACACATTTCATAAAGCCTGCTGTCTGAACTAAAGAGGTGCTAAGAGGAGGAGTTTTAGGTGGCACAATCAGTACAGGAAACACACATCACATCCTATCGGTTTGCAGGCAGCAAAGTACCATGTAATGTGTAGTCCTTAGAAATCAAAAGTAAACCAAAGAAATGAGCAGAGGGAAAAAAAAACACAAAGCATACAGGGAATCCAATAAGTTCTTGAAAGAGATGACTAGCAAATGGGCAGATTTTTCAAGTAAATGTATACTGGATTGTAAAAAAATGTATTGTTTGTATTGTTCTTACAATGCTGATGTTATAATACGAAAGTGGATGCTGTGACTTCAAAACTCCTTATAGGTTTGTTCACATGTGCAATTATACTGCTGCCACTTTGAAAAGTGACCCAAGGTGGATTACTTTTCAAAGAGTGTGACAGGCAGTGAGGAGGTGATATGTCGCCTTCTCACTGCCTGGTTGAGCCCTCAAAATGCCCACCACCGATTCATTTGAATGGGTCATATTCTACAGCGGCACTGACGGCAAAAAGCAATGTGCTGTTAAATTTTTGTTGCAGCATGATACAACCCACAACTAAAGTGCCGGTTTCTATCGCCCCAGGCCACCCACGTGAATGAGCCCTTATAGACCAATGTTTTATAAAAAAAGAAAATACAAGTCCAATCAACTACACATCTTTAACCACCAAAGTCTCTTTTTGCGATTCGGTGTTCACAAGTTAAAACCATTTTTTTTGCTATAAAATAAATACTTAGAACCCCCAAACACTATATACATTTTTTTCTAACACCCTAGAGAATAGTATGGTGGTCATGGCAATACTTTATTTCACAATGTTACGCTGAGTAAATTGATACCCAACATGTCATGCTTCAAAATTGCGCCAGCTCATGGAATGGCGACAATCTTTGGCACTTAAAAATCTTCATCGGCGACATTTAAAAATTTCTACAGGTTACCAATTTTGAGTTACAGAATAGGTCTAGTGCTAGAATTATTGCTCTCGCTCTAATGATCATGGCAATACCTCACATGACTTACATATGCGTTCACTTTTGCGCACGAGCGCGGCAGGATGGGGGGCAATACTTTATTTCACAATGTTACGCTGAGTAAATTGATACTCAACATGTCATGCTTCAAAATTGCGTCAGCTCATGGAATGGCGACAATCTTTGGCACTTAAAAATCTTCATCGGCAACATTTAAAAATTTCTACAGGTTACCAATTTTGAGTTACAGAATAGGTCTAGTGCTAGAATTATTGCTCTCGCTCTAATGATCATGGCAATACCTCACATGACTTACGTATGCCTTCACGTTTGCGCACAAGCTCGGCAGGACGGGGGGCTTTAAAAAAAAATTTCTGATTTATTTTACTTTTTATTTTTACACCGTCCTTTAAAAAAAAAAAACATTTGATCACGTTTATTTTTTAGTCAAAAAGACCTCAAATCTGACATTTACACTTAAATGCACTAAAAAATAAATAAATGGCATTTAAAAAAAAAAATTGAGGCACTTTTTTTAGCTCTCCAAACATGCTTCAAAGATGCTGCATGGCAGATTTTTTTCAGCGCACTGCCAGTGCACTGCCCCAGTGTGAAAGCATTCATTGATTTTAATGGGAAACATTTTTAGTGAGCTTTTATTTAACACCAAAGCACTTGAAAAGCTCCTCGTTGTGAAAAGGGGTCTAAAACAGAATCATTAGCGACCTTTCATTTTAGCGGATCAACATACCTATCTCCACTGTTAACTGGCACAGATTACAACTAACATTAGGGAGAGGTTGTTGGTGCAAGGGATAAAACATGACGACAAATCCACGGAAGCATTTCTGAAATTGCTAGCACTGAAACCTATTCATAGGTAATGTAATAGAATACGGAACACACTAAAAACAACACTTTTCCAAATATGAATTATTTTATATCAAACAAAAATATTTACATTCAATCACTTATTTAAAAAACAACCCTCTGTTGCTGAAATATTGAAAACCTTGCATAAACAGATCAGTCTGATTAAAGATTTAAATGCAATTATCACATGGTTGTAATAGTGTACCAGTATTAACAGTGTTTTAATGTGTACTTAATTAGCGACATCTGTCTTTGTTTGTTTGAGCAACAGATACATTAGGCTTAGTGCATATCAAATTGCCTATTTATTGATACCTAGCCACAATAAAATATAGCTCGCATTATGCAATACTCATGCACCATAAATTCAGGCAATTGTGTACTGCACACCGCAGTTTAATCTGCCCAAACACAGTCGTTTACTTTGATTTGTGCAAGCAAGGAAATGTGGACTGTTGAATTGTCGTCTATATTTCTATTGCAATGGAACATTGACTGTTATTATTCAGTGTAAAACAATTCTCAAGCAGTGATCATGATAAGAATGCCAGGCTTTCAGGTAGCAGTGTTTAAACACTGGTTATGTTATGAAGAAGTAAACACAGCAGCTTAGCTGCCGCAGGATATTTTTTTTCATGCTTACACATTGAAATTTGTTGTATTTTTACATTCTTAATCTTAAAAGGTCATCTTCCAAAGGTTTGTAATGCAGTATATCCACACATATTGTACGTTTTGTATATCCATATTAATCATAACTGGATTTAGCAAGAAAATATTTATTGTGTATCAATAGAACACTGACAGGGTTTTATGCAAATGAACAAAAGGTCATAGGAGGAGCGAATATTTCATTTTCTTTTATGAGTGAATATAAACAATAACATTCCATAGACGTGTAAGAAAGTATAGCCATAAATATATGTAATCATAGATAAGTCTCAATAAATGAAAAATTACTTTTAAGGCTGGGTTCACACTGCCGTGCAGAGCAGCTCACAGCAGGGGTCTGATGCATCCCTGTTCACCGTTTCAGGTACCATCTTGGTCTGAATTTTTGAATTCAGACCCAAAACAGACCAGAAAGACACACAGGACTTTTGTGAAATTCACTGGAGCTGTGCGAACTGGCTCCATTGAGAGCTGGTCACAGTCTTCAGACATGCGAATTGGATGCAGGGAAACCCGCATTCAATTTGCATAGTGTGAACCCAGCCTAAAGGGTGAAAATTGGCCACGCTAAAAACATTTGGTATACAGAAAGAATCTTCTGCTTTCAACTACTACAAAGGGCCGTATTTACCAACAATTTTGTGGGGCGATTTGATAAAGCCCTTAGCAGCACAATATTTTGCTTATGATGGACACAGGTTTGGGCTTCTGAAGGGTGTTTCTCCATCTTTGTACGAATATGCGAATATCAGCATTGTGGTGGCTAAGCATGCCAAAACTCACTGCACTGAAAAGATAATTTTAAAATACTATAACGTAAAGCAATGAAAAGTGTTCTATGAATGGGGGATGGGTGGATGACTGAAAGGTCTGTAGTATAGCTACTATAATTGGAGGAGGGGGTGGAAAGGGTGCACATAGCCAGTACTCTTGATAAGTGCCTATGACAGGTCCAGTGGATTTATTAATTCCCAAAGAACAAGATGATTTCAAATTGGTGGTGTGGAGGCGCATAGAACAGATGTTTTTCCGAGATGGCAGCCACCAGCACAAGGGGCCCTTTACATTGAATGTAAATGCTGTGCTTTGTACTGTTTAAAAAAAAAAAAGAAAGAAAAAAACCCGGCAGCAGCCTACGAAGCAGGAGAAAACACAGGGATTACTCCCACCGCAAAGGCATCCATCCGCATCACTATTTGACACCAGCACGGGATCTGCAAATCCGCAGAGCCCCCAAACTCCTATGCCTGTTGACTCACTTATCAGCTGCATTCCTGGCTGGCTCAGACACTACACAGACATCTGATGAGGTCAGTGCTACAAGCATGGCAGCACTGATGCACTCATCCTTTTTAAAGCTGAACTAGAGGGGTTTGCCACTTGAATTGAGGGAGTTTGGCAAAATAGTATTGTTGGAGATTTGCCAAGATGTGGGGACAATCACTGGCAGAGTAGTAGCTCTGGAATTTGCAAGTCAGATACTTAAATCCACAGTACAATCATTGGAAGAGACACAGGCCGCATGTACATATAGATTACAACAAACATTATTGCTGATTGAAGATGGAGAAATTATAAATTGACACAATAATATTTGGATTCAGGGTGTCTGAAGCAATTAGGACTGCCAACCTGAAAAGCACCAGAGAGTACTGGCTCCATGGAACTACTAAAGCCTCTGCTCCTATTGCAAGGGGATCCCTTGTTTGGGACACACACTGCTGTAGCTTGTTGTTGAACCTGGATGCAAATAAATTGACATCTGGCCATCCCAAAGCTGGCAGATTTTCCGAAACATGTTTGGGTGTAGGGACCATGCTCCCGGGCAGATCTGCTGGAGGCTGAGATAATATGCCTTCCAGTTCTCTAATCTCCAGGATATGAACTGCCAATAGAACGGGCACACATCCCTCTGCTGAGGCTAGTAGGTGGTTCACCTCTTTCTGAGCTGAACGACTCCTGGTACCACCCTGGTGGTTTATATAGGCCACTGCAGTGGCATTGGACTGAACCCTGATAGGGCAGTCCTGAAGCTCTAACGTCCAGGACCGTAGGGCCAGACTTACCACCCGTAACTCTAGGATGTTAATGGGCAAGCTCTGTTCTGTCCTTGACCATCTCCCCTGAGCTGTTAGCCCCTCTAGGGTTGCTCCCCAGCCCGAGAGACTGGCGTCTGTGGCTAGTACTATCCAAGACAAGGGAAGGAAGGATCTTCCCTTTTGCATGTTCTGATCCTGCAACCACCAGCTTAGTCTTAAGCATTCCTGGGGAGATAAGAACATGGGATAATCCAGGGCTTGCCCTCTCCTGTTCCAAGCCAACAAGGTGTCTTGTTGTACAGGCCTGGAATGGAACTGGGCATAGGGCACTGTCTTGCAGGAGGACAACATCCTTCCTAGAAGACTCATACAGAGCCGAATGGAGGGTTGTCTGGTGCCCCTTATCTGACGCACCTGGTCCTTCAAGGCGCAGATTCTTATGGGTGGCAAAAATACGCTCGCCTGGACCGCATCTAGGATCAGACCTAGATACTTGAGACTGAACTGGTCTCAAGGCTGACTTTTTGGTATTTATAACCCAGCCTAAGCTTTTTAAATACTGCACTGTGTAGGCTACACTGTGTTCCAGGGCCTGTAGTGCATGATCTGTGAGCAAGAGGTCATCCAGGATCCAAGCACCAAGATCCCCTGGGCCATTAAATTACCCAGTAAAGATGCTAGGATCTTTGTAAACACCCGGGGTGCTGTGGCAAGCCCAAAGGGCAGTGCCACAAACTGGAAATTACGTTTCTCTACTGCAAATCGCAGGAACCCCTGGTGAGGTTGAAAGATAAGTATGTGTAAACATGCATCCTTGATATCGATGGAGGCTTAGAATTCTCCCATCTGGAGCGGACTGACTCCATCAGAAAGGACTGTATTAACAGATGTTAGTTCAGGGATCTTAGATCCAAAATGGGCCTTGTGCCCCCATTTGGTTTTTGAACCGTGAACAGGTTTGAATAGAACCCTGCACCTCTTTCGGATACAGGAACCTGTATAATCACTCCTTAATGCGCTAAATGCTCTAGTGCCTGAAACAACAAGTTTCTCTTTGGAGGATCGGAGGGAACACTGGATCTTAGAAACTCTCCGTAATTCCAGCTTGTAATCGCAGGACACTGTTGAGGTGACCCACTCGTCCTGAACCACTGTTCTCCAAATGTCCACAAAGTGCAGCAGCCTTCTCCCCAACCCGATAGAGTGGGGGCATCTCCTCAAAAGGAGGGCTTGGTGCTGGGTTTAGAAGAGTTTTGGACCCAGGGTTTTTTCTGGCCCTGCGGCTTGCTCCTGGCTCTAGTGCCCTGTTGGCAGCGGAACTTCCTTGGCGCTGAGACACTTGAGGAAGCGGTCCCTGAAATTTTAAACAAGAGACGCCTGGTCCTTCTCTTCACAGGAAGTAGAGAGCTCTTCCCTCTGGGAATCATTTGGATTTATTTGTACAAATCATCACCAAACGTTTCCACTGAAAGGGGAATCCTGCCAATAACTTTTTACAAGGAAGCTCGGCTGACCAGTTTTTAAGCCATAGAAATCTGCACATGTGTACAGGCAGGAGAGCCATACGAGAAACTTGCTGTATTGAATCCTTTAAGGCATCTACAGCAAAGCACAGCGTTCAAGGGATATCTGCCCTGTTTTCAGCAATATCATGCTCCTGGTTAGGCCTGTGAGGCCATCTGATCTGAGCCTTTAAGGACTGACAGACTCCAACTGCTGCGACAGCTGGCTGAATAGCTGAACTGGCCAAAGAAAATAATCATGACTCCAGTTTCTTGTCAGCAGGGTCTTTCAAGCCCTGTGCATTATCCACTGGACAAGTTAAGTTCTTGTTTAAGGAAGAGACTGCCGCATCTATGGCTGGCATGCTACATTTCTTAAACTTTTCCTCCATGGGATATAAAAGGGAAAAACCTCTTAGGAGGAACAAAGATCCTGTCAGGATATTCTCAATCAGCATACACCACCTGTTCCAACAGCGGGTGCAGGGGGCAAGCCTGTGCAGCCTGAGGAGGCTTCAGGGACCCCAAAGAGGACAAGGGAGGCTCAGAACCCTCTGCAGGAGGTAACAAAGGCAGAACAAACCATCTCAGTAAGAGTCTGGATCAAAAGCCTTTGCGACTGAGAGACTGATACCAACTGGACATCTTCTGGCCAAGATTCCTCAGAGGCGGACTCATCTGCCAGGTCAAGTCCTTAGCATCTAGCTCTTCCCTATCCTCAACCCATACCTGCTCCAAATTAGGAGGCTCCAGGGAGGGAAATCGGTCACACTTTTTGCCACCCTGTAGGATGAAGGCAATCATGCCAGCAATCCTGTGCTCTAAGCCGGCTAGGGCTGAGGACAGTTCATCCTTGGTGATAAAGGGTGAAGCAGCAGCATTGACTGTAGGTGCAATACTAGCGGGGCGCAGCGGCTCAGATTGCCCAGAAGCCTCTGGTCTTTCAGGGGATACAACACTAGGGATTTGACTAGGCTCCTCAGAATCTACTGACAACATAGATGTGCCCTTCCCTGAAGTCTTAGTCCTCTTTTTTGAAGACATTGCAAGCCACAAAAAGGGAGTATCTGGGTTTAGTATTTACATACCCCAGAAGGAAGACCCTTTAATATGGCTCACCAAGCCCCTATGCAACAATCCTGCTAAGCACCTTTGCCTGCCAAGCAACATCTGGTGACTCACATGACCCGGGGTAAGGAGAAATAAACCACTGAAAATGCCTGGTTCAGAGCCTGCTCTGTGGCCCACAGCTATCCCCTGGAAGCACCACATGCTTGGTATACAGAGTTCAAATAAGCTAGCTGTGCGTCTGCACCTTCTTCTCTAGCGTGCATACGCACGTGCGTGGTCCCAGGCAGTATTCGACAATGTCGTGAATCTTCGCGCTCCAAGATTTAGGTGACGATGTATGCACGGCTCTGTGTTCGCACAATGATTGTGATGAAGCCACATCCGTCCTACCTGCCAACAATCTTGCAACCATCATGCGATCACAAGTTCACCCTGGCGATCTAAGATGCACAATGGTGCACCCTCGTGCGCAGGCATCCATTAAGGTAAAAAACAGCCAGACAACAAGACAAAAAAGTACTCTGAAAACACCCACAGCTATCTAAAAACTCTCCCTTGTAGTCACCGCACACAGGTGTCCAGCCTCTAGCTAGTTTGACTGATTGTTAAAATCACTGGGGCACCCCACATTAAGTAAGTACGGGGACTTTCACTTACTTGTCCAGGCACAAGGCAACCTTAGAAACTAAGAGCCCAATCTTCACCCATCATGGCGGCTTCCTGTCAATTGAGGACCTTCAAGAACTGGGTATCCTTTTCATGCTTAGGGTCTACTCCCTTGGACCTGTACAGCACCCTGCAGGAATGCCTTAGAAATGTGGTGTCCAGTATTCCACTAAGCAAGGTCCAGCACCCGGAGGTGGCCTTACAGGCAAAATCTTGCAGGATCCTTGTGTGTTCTTTATGAGGCCCATTTATCTAAGCATATAGCCAATTTTAAATGGATCTAATCAGTCAATCCCTTGATTCATTCAAAAACCATTTTGGGACTAAAGACCTGGAGCTCAGAGAGCTCAAACATGTCCATCCACCTTGCAGACACTGGTAAAAAAACTGAAGTGCTTCCTGTATGGGAGGGGTTATATAGGGGATCACTTCCTGTCTAAGACTTTGTCTACCAGTGTCCATTCACCTGATGATGAAGTATAACCCAGTAGGCAATGAATTAGCCTAACTCTGTGTCCCGTGATGTATGAAAAAGAAATGTCATTTAGCATTGACTACAAGTGCATATATTTACTCTCACGATAACATGCAGAATGTTGCAGAACTCAACTACTAAAATGATTCTATCCCTTCCTGTTTTCTTGTAATTTGGATTGCTTTAATGCCATACAGGGCATTCATATACAGTGTGAGCCTTTTATATTACACACTTCCCTCCTTCCCAACTTTGGAGAATATAGGGAATGTTCTTGTTTAAGAGTCCTGCTCACATGGCTGGTTGCCCACATGCCTCCTTGACCATTCCATGCGTAAAAGGTCCACTTTTCTTAATATGAGTGTTACTCAAGAGGCACGGAAGCAACAAACACACTGGTACACTTGATCACTTGCAGCATATACTACCCTTGGGCTGTGTTAGTAAATTAATATCTCTTTGCTGGTACAACAATAATATTAATTGGACATACTACCACTTATTTACCTGCCAGTTGGCTTAAAGTTATTGTTAGCGGCACCTCCTTCAAATATCATTGTATCATGCTTTGTACACCATATTATTTACATTTGGTATGCCGTTCATCACCAACAGGGTTATTAATAGTTACCGTATTATCCCGGAACCTCTGATTTCAAGTTTCCAGTGTTTCTACCTCCACCTCTACAAAAGGGAATCCCTTATCTGGATTTTTACCAGAAATGAGGGACACAAGTGTTCACACCTTAGTTTGGTGGTGAAAATCAAGAGAATTTGAGGTTATTTACATTTTTTCTTATTTTCAGTGTGTCTGCAGGGTGCTTCCCTGTGGATACCCCCCCCCCCCCCACTTGATTCGAAATACACCATCACTCATGTATCCATTTTGAACTGCCTACTCTTGCCTTTCTGATTCTTACCCACTTGGAGCTTCCATTTCTAACTTTCTATAGACTCCAATTCCACATGCTCACCTCTCTCTCCACCACCCCCCTTCTTTGCATGATGTTGGAGACTAAACTTGTTTCTTTCAATGTAAAGCGGTTTAAAAAAGACAGAAGTGATACATGCTTCCTCAAGCCCTCCACAGGATTTAATGTTGTGTCACTCTTATACAAGGGACCCACTTTTGGAGGGAGACCCACCCTAGACTAACAGACACTGACGGCTTATCACGGGGCCGCTGCGGATGCCAAGTCAAGGGAAGGAAGTATCCTTCTATATAAAAATGTGGGAGGGTAGATGACTGAAATATAGGATGAATTAGACATGCTGCTGTAGGTCAAGGGTAAATTATTCTCCTGAATGTTTAGGTTTACCCGAACTCTAACCAAATAGGATTCCTGGAAAGGGCCCTGACTAAACTTCAATCCTTTGCAGAGGGAGTCATAATCCTTGGTGACTTTCACAATCCAAATGGACTGCCACTGGCATACTTTAAAATATTTCAAGACACGCTAGTGGATCATTTTGGGAAAGCTTTAAACCATATGTCAAATGTTCCCCCTCCACATCCTCACTTGCTTCATGCCTGTATTACTGTTACACCAAAACATAGGGAAAGACCCCAACCTCTGTGCCACTTACATGTTCATCTCCCTGCGAAATGCAGATGTTAAAGCATTTGTTAACCCAAAAAACAAAGATCCTGTTCTTTTAAAGCATGTTATACAGCAACGTGCTTGTGCTGTGTAATTTGGCCCCCCGTATCACCTGAAATACCTGGCTTTTCCTGCTAGTTTCTGCCCTACCCTATGTACGCTGACCACAATATATCAGGGCTACTGAGCCCTAACACTGTGGTCAAAATACATTCTGCTGATCAAATTAGGGTTAAATTTACATTACCCTCTTGGTTGATTCATCTAATGCTCCCCTGTGGCTGTGCTCTATTAAAAATTCAGCTATATACCTTGCATACAGGATGCAGGTCAGCGATCACGTGACACGCCATCTCTCTCCTCTCGCATGACAGCTGCAGCGGGTGGGGCCAGATCTCTCCCCCTCCTCTCCTGAATGACATCAGCAGTGGATCCTAGGCTCTGTCTGCTGCATTTGTCGGGCCGAGACAGGAGAGAGGCGGCGTGTCACATGATCACCAATCTGCGCCCTGTAAACAAGGTAGGTATATATATATATATATATATATATAGATATAGCTGCATTTTTAATAAAGCACAGTCACAGAGGGACATTAGATGTATCAATCAAGAGGATAATGTAAATAACACTTTAAGCTTTACTTCAAAACACTGGCAACCAGACTATCCTCCTGCCTTACACATCCCATTCACTCAGATCAGACGGGGTTCTTAAAAACTTAAGATGCTAGACAAAGCACAACTAAAGCAGCTAACCTGATACTCTTGGCTCAGGCAAAAGCTCAGAAACCAATCTTTCTACAAAGAGAGGAAGCCTTTGACAGAGTTGATTGGGACCTGACGGCTGAAGCCCTACAATTTATAGGCATGGGAGTTGGAAGATGGCAAAACATAGTAGCCTTACATACCATCCCTCTGCCAAAGTCAAAACCAATGGAACATTATCTTATGTCTTTGTGAAGAGCAATGGCACTAGGCAAGGGTGCCTACTATCACCCTCAATTTTCATCTTATCCCTGGAGCCACTTTTAAACAAAATAAGAAACACCCCAATATATCTGGAGTAAGTTGTGCTGGCAGGACTTTTAAGAGCCTTTTAAAAGCCTTTGCTGATATTCTTCTCTTCTTCCTTACAAACCTCTCCCTACCAAGTTTAATGAAGGAATTACAAACTTATGGGGCTAAATCAAATTTTAAGGTAAACATCCAAAACTCAGAGGTCCTTAATGTGAATGTCCCAAGTCATGAGCTTACAACTATTAAAAGTAATTTCCCATCTCGCTGGTCAAAATACTACTTTTAAATATCTTGATACCCACTTCCTGAACAACCTCTCCAAATTGTATGCTTTAAACTTCCTTTGGCTAATACAAAAAAAAATCAACTGACCTGGAATCATGGAAACTGGGTATGTTTTTGTGGTTTGGCAGGTACAACCTGATAAAGTTGAGTATACTAAGACTGTGTAGTTACTACAGGCCATCAAATTTATATGGATGGGTAAATCTGTGAGAATAAGGTATGTTATTAGAAAACCTAAGTACATGGGCAGTTTGGGTGCCCCAGACAAAGGGATTTATTACTATGAGATTTACTTGGGGAAGAGAATAGACTGGCGTCATCGTGCAACTTGAAATCAATACAGATTTAACAAATCAACACCCACATGCCCTCTTCGAAGTGTCACAAGCCCATCTTGAACCTCCCACTATGGGATGCACGCTTTCTTTATAAATAAAACTAGCTGAACTCCCCCCAGCTCTATCTTTGCTATACCCAGTGGTGGAGAATCCTGATTTTGCAGCAGACATAAAAGTTTAAGGCTTCCGTAAATGGAAACAGGCAGGAAAATTTGTAATGATACACTTCAGAAATCGATCTTCATGGCTCTTGCTGCTGGAACTACAGCTAACCATACCTTATTCTTTCATAGTGTTCTGGAGACTGCTTCAGTTCCATCTTTTTCTATCTATTCCCCCTCCCTCAAGACTTGTTCACGATCTCTAACTTTCTTTGATTCTTTGTGCTCTGGGAAGGAACCCATCAGACATCTAGAATACACGTTCTACTTCACGGGGAAGATCCTAAATAGAGTTGAGCGGACACCTCGATGGTGGAGTTTGTCGGGTTTGGCAGAACCTCGTGAAACCGTTCAGGTTCGGCACCGAACTCGATCCAAACTTGACCCCGGACACTGAACCCCATTGAAGTTAATGGTGACCCGAACTTTTGGGCACAAAAATGGCTGTAAAAAAAGTCATGGAAAGGGCTAGAAGGCTGTAAAAGGAAGCAAAATGGGGGTAAGAGTAGGACAAGTGCCCTGCAAAAAAATGTGGATAGGGAAATAACTTAAAATCACATTAAAAAAATGAAAATGGGAGGAGGAGGTGGATGTGGAGTAGGAGCCTAGAGGTTGACTAGGCCGTGACCGTGGCAGTGTAGGTGGAAGTGGCAGTGGTGAAGGAGGAGGAGGTAGCCAACACTGGTTTTTGTTTGTTTGGTTTTTTTTTTAGAATTGGGGTAGCCCCCAAAATATTGAGACATATTAAAAAAAAAAAAAGATACCAATGGCTGTGCGAGGCCGGTCTAAATGTTTATACTGCACAAGGCACAGAAAAGTCTTGTGGGATCCATGCCTGGTTCATTTTAATAAAGGTTAGCTTGTCCACGTTGGCTGTAGACAGGCGGCTGCGCTTGTCTCTGATAACGCCCCCTGCCGTACTAAACACACGTTCAGACAATACACTGGCTGCAGGGCAGGCCAGCACCTCCAAGGCATAAAGGGCAAGCTCAGACCATGTGGCCAATTTGGAGACCCAGAAGTTGAATGGGGCAGGCCCCTCAGTCAGTACATGTAGGCGTGTGCACACATACTGTTCCACCATGTTGTTGAAATACTGCCTCCTGCTAAGACGTTGCCTATCAGCTGGTGGTGCTGTTTGTGGTGGCGTGCTGCTGACAAAGCTTTTACACATTTGGGCCATGCTAACCCTGCCTTCTGAGGTGCTGGCGGTGCCACAGCTGCGTTGGTGACCTCTTCCTCCTCCTCTGCCTTCGCCTTGTGCTTCCAATGAGCCCCCGGTGTCATTTGAGAATGCACTCAGCAGCGCATCTACCAGAGTGCGCTTGTAGTCGCGCATCTTCTGATCACGCTCCAGTGAGGGAATTAAGGACAGCACGTTGTCCTTGTAATGGGTATCCAGCAGGGTGGCCAGCCAGTAATCAGCACAAGTTAAAATGTGGGCAACTCAGCGGTCGTTGAGCAGGCACTGCAGCATGTAGTCGCTCATGTGTGCCAGGCTGCCCAGAGGCAAAGACAAGCTGTCCTCTGTGAGAGGTGTATCATCTGTGTCCTCAGTATCCCCCCAGCCATGCTCCAGTGATGCCCATGAGCTGTGTTGGGTGCCACCCTGCTGTGAACACGGTTCCTCCTCCTCCTCCTCATCATCCTCGTCTTCCTCATCCTCCAGAACTGTCCCCTGGCTTGAAAATTTTTGACCTGGCCTATGCTGTTGCAGGAACCCACCCTCCGGGCCACTTGTGAATGACTGGCCTGATAAGGTGTTATGAAGAGCGGATGAGGAGGTGGTGGAGGAGAAGTCTAAGAGCAATGCTCTGCAATCCTGGATGGCAGAAGGACATGCGCCAAACGGCTAGCCTCCTCAGGCCCACCCGCCACTACATTTGCCCAGTGTGCAGTTAGCAAGATATAGCGTCCCTGCCCATGCTTACTGGTCCACGTATCAGTGGTTATGTGGGCCTTGCCACAGATGGCATTGCGCAGTGCACACTTGATCTCGTCCCGACTTGTTTGTGCAGGGAAGGGATGGCTCGCCTGGAAAAGTAGTGGCGGCAGGGAACCACGTACTGTGGGACAGCCACCGCCATCAGGTTTTTAAAAATGTCCGTGTCCACCAGACGGAATGACAGCATTTCAAAGGCCAGGAATTTTGAAATGCTGGCATTCATGGCCAGGGATCGCGGGTAGGTAGGGGGTACTTCCTCTTTCTCTCCAGTGTTTGGGAGATGGAGAGCTGTAAGCTTCCATGGGACCGTGTGGAAATGCTTGGGGACGGTGGCGGACATGGTGGCGTTGCTGTCACATCGTCTGTTTGCTGGGTGGCAGGTGACACTGGCACTGAAGAGGTGGAGGAAGAGGCCGAGGCAGCTGATGAAGAGGAAGCAGGAGGCAGCCAAGACCTTTCTTGGATTTTAAGGTATTTATTCCACTGCAGCAAGAGCTTTGCATTTAGATGCCTGGTCATGGAGGTTGTGCTCAGGTTTAGAACATTTGTGCCTCACTTCAGCCTCTCATTGCACAGTGTGCAAACTACTTGTGTCTTGTAGTCAAGCACATTGTTTGAAGAACTGCCACCCCGGGGAACGCCTTTGAGCTGCCTTTGGTGTGCTAGGTCCCTGGGTGTGGTGGGTAGTAGCAGGCCTACTGTCTAGGGGACGCTCACTCTGCTTTTGCAACCTGCTTCCTCTTTTGCTGTGCTGGTGCCTCTGTGCGACTACCACCTCTTCCTCCAAACTGCACACATCACTCGCATGACCTTCATTCCATGTGGGGTCTAGGACCTCATCATTCTCCATATCATCTTCCACCGACCCTTCACCACTGCCCTCCTTGTCAGTCTGCACACTGAGGAAAGCCGCAGCAGTTGGCACTTGTGTTTCGTCATCATCATCACAGACGTGCTGCCGTGGTGTTTCCATGTCCTCATCCTGAACCAGAAGTTGTTGGGCATCAGTGCAGTCAATGTCTTCTACTTCTGGGCCAGGGCTATGTGGATGGCCCAGGGAAAGCACAGCAGCAGAGTCATCAAAAAGCATAAGAGACTGCTGCATGACTTGGGGCTCAGACCGCTTGGCTGATTTACAAGGGGCTGAGGTGAAAGACAGATGGACATGGGGTTCAGGTGCCAACTCTGAGCTTTCATCAAGGGACCGGGTGGGAGACTATGTGAAGGAACTGGAGGCATTGTCAGCCACCCAATCTACTATCGCCTGTACTTGTTCTGGCCTCACCATTCGTTGAGCGCCATTCGGGCCTACCATATAACGTTGAATGTTCTGTCGGCTATCTGAGGAAGGTGTTTCACTTGTGCGTGTAGCTGGCACAGATCGACCACGTCCTCTCCTTGCAACAGGAGCTTCAGCAACACCACCAGCACCACGACCACCACCACGTCCCTTATTTGACGCTCCTCTCATTTTGGACACAAATGTACTATGTAGCATTAATTATTAATAGAAAAAAAAAGAATAATAAATGATTACTTTTATTTTTTTAAAAAAAAGAAAATTGTAGATGCACTTTTTATTTTTGTGCAAGAAATGCACCGCTCACACCAGCAGCAGAAACCTCTCCCTACACCAGTTAGAGATGATTTTAGAACGATAATCTGTCTTTCACAGCACCAAAAGGAACCTCTCCCTAATGCAGTAGGAGATGGCTTTATAACGATAAACTCTCCCTCAGAGCACCAACAGGAACCTGGCCCTAATGCAGTAGTAGTGGTTTTTAGAAAGATAATCTCTCCCTCAGAGCACCAACAGGAACCTGGCCCTAATGCAGTAGTAGTTGTTTTTAGAATGATAAACTCTCCCTCGGAGCACTAAGAGGAACGTTTCCCTAATGCAGTACTAGATTGTTTTAGAATGATAATCTCTCCCTCAGAGCAGCAACAGTTACGTTTCCCTAATGCACTATAAGATGGTTCTGAACGCTAATGTCTCCCTCACAGCACAGACAGGGACATCTCCCTAATGCACTATAAGATGGTTCTGATATGTTAATGTGTCCCTCACAGGACTGCAATGAAGGTCTCCCTAATGCAGTCTGAGATGGTTGTGAACGCTAATCTTTCCCTCACAGCAGCGGCATAAAGCTCTCCCTACTCTAGTCTGAGACGATCTGACACCCGGCGCTACGCGACTCCAGCCCCATATAGAGGCTGGGTCACATGATGCACTGGCCAATCACAGCCATGCAATTAGTAGGCATGGCTGTGATGGCTTCTAAGGGCAAACTAGTTAAAAGCTTGTTGATTGGCTGCCCAGCAGCTATAGAAAAGGTGCCAAAAATACCTGAATACCGAACCCGATCCCGGACTTTTTTTTTTAATGTCCGGGATCGGGTTCGGGGCACGGACACCCCAAAGTCCGGTACGGACCCGAATTTTACAGTCCGGGTTCGCTCAACTCTAATCCTAAACCAACAGCCATTTCTACAAAAATAAGGAAGCGTGCATTATTAATTTTGCTCATTCTTACTCCGCCAATACGAACTACCAAGAGACAAATTATAAATTATTGACAAGGTGGTAAATAATTCTTAGACTTTTACACCATATACAGTATATCTATATCCACACCACCAGTTTGCTGGCATTGTGAGGAAGGTGAGGGGACCAGCCTACATATTTTCTGGACATGCCCATGACAGAGTTCTGGATGAAAGTCACTGATCTAACACACAAATTCACAGATTTATGGTCCTTCAGGAACCTGCCTTCTTCCTGCTGCATCATAACATTATGTCAAAAAGGACATACAAGCATTCACTGAACTGTACTTTAGTCAATACAAAAAGAACTTGCATCCCAGTGAAGTGGCATTGGCAGGACCCTCCGCAACTGTCACATTGGTTCTCTTAAATCAATGAGGTCAAACAGACTTGTCTGCAACAGTTGAGGGTTTTCCGTCACAAGGGTTTCTATTGGAATACATTTCTTTATTTTGATATCTTGCATTTCTAGTTGGTCTTTGGACTATAGGTCCAAAAAAGAAAAAAACAATTCTGTGTGTATATTTCTCCAATAAATGTTCCATCATCATGGAGAGTTCCCCGCCCACTACTCCCCCCAAAGATCTACTTGCCTCTTGCTCTCCCTTTTTCATATTACACTAAGGCTCTACTTTCTCTTCTTTCCCCCTCTTTTAATCTATAGGTTCCCATACTACTCACCTAACCTTATTTTTATACTACATTATAGATGTCTATTAAAAGAGCCAACTCTCTCCATCAGGAGACGCAACACTCCCTTGCTAGTTTCCCCCATATTGCTCTCATTTTTATACTTACTGAAAAAAAAATATGATATCACAAAGGTAGTCAATCAATTATACTCCCAGTGTATTTTATAAATTGTACAGAATTTTTCTTTTCTTTGAGCTTAACTGATATGCATTTTGTATTACCTACTGAAACTGACATTTAACATATTAAAATGTGTCACCAGCATTTTGCCATGACACTGTATATGCAGACATGTGCTAATTGAATGTTCTATCCTTGTGACTTTAAAACAAATAAAAATATAAGCAAAAAAATAACTAAACTTGGGGTTTAAAGTCTTCTTTGTTTTGTTTTTTATATTTAATGCAATTGCTTACTACACATTCATTACTGATGCAAATAGCATATGGTCTAAAAAGCATCCTTTTACAGTCTAAGGCTCCAAAAACTTTAAATATATAGTTCTTATTAAATAATAATGTTGCTCTTCTGTCAATGCAATTTAAAAACAGGAGACAATGACAACTGCATGCTTGCTAATGGGGAAATATATTCTTTGGAAATATCTCATTAGCAGCTGTACAGTACATTGTCATCCTTCAAACTGTTAATGATGATAGAAATTAATAACCGCATATGAAATAAGTATATGCAGAAAAAGCAGAAAACTCTTTGCTTGCATATACAACCTGTCAGCTGTCATTAGAGGTCAGGAGTGATGAGCCTTGTAATTCCCTATAAGATGATGCTATTTGGATAGACTGTTGAAGCTCAAATAATCACTTTTGATGCAAAGCACAATTTATACAGGAGCCAGAATAATGGGAGTTTACTTTTTTTAATCCATGTGATACTTAAAAACAATGTCATTTTTCACACTACAGAAACTCCAACCACCATTCACCGTAGATAGATTGGCCAGGATCAGAAGCAACTGGCTAATGAACATAACCCAATGGCTGCATTTGCAGTTATTTGGCACTTATATGTTCTTCTAACAGATGCAACAGTAATTTGTGACTCATTTGCTACACCATTGCTGCTTAATGAAATCGAACATATCACATTAACAATACGGATAAACACTTATTCTTGTTATGTGGCTTCTTAACTTGTTTTCATTATCACTGTAATTAAAGCTTTCAAATATTATTTGAATAAATATTTCAGGTGCATAAGAAATATCGTTTGTGCAAGAATTGTTTGTGTTGTCTTTAAACATAACAACTTGGATCTTTCAGGCTGTAGTTTTGCCGCATGTGTTTTTAAAGTTTTTTTTTATCAGGGATGCCAGCTTGGTGTCACACTCTCCTGTTTTCTCAGTATGGGCTTAGGCTCCAGCCATGGAGTAAAAATGTTACATCAACCAATTTAGACAGTATATGACCAACCTATATGTGTTAAAATACATTGAAGCAAGGGATGAGGGAGAGATGAGCACCGCAGCCATGGGTTTGTAAATGCTTGAAATTCATAAATCTAATTTCGCAGTGTCCTTGCCTATTGTTTGTCAATGGTGTGCTTATTAGCCCTATAAATGAGCAAAGTTGAATAATAAAACTGCCCCCCACAAACTTCAAAAAGGTTTACTGCAAAGTTGAGAACTTCAAGTAAAATTCACAAAAACGCTTGTGAATCAAACCCAGGCACAATCAATCATTTCTACCCAGATGATCCCACTGAAATATGGAGTAAACAAAAAAACTTCATGCAGACAGTTATATGCAAGACTCTAGCAAGGGAAAGCATTCTAATCAGACATTGCCTGAATAAAAAGAAAAATCCCCAGTTAATACAGGCTTCAGCATGTACATGCTAGTTTGAGGATTCATATGTACAACCCCACCCTGCTCAAATATCTTTATAAAAAAAACTTCAGCTCTAGTCTAGGAGAGCTGAACAGAGATTATAATGATGATCATTATTATAATATGGGATTTATATAGCACCAACAGTTTGCACAGCACTTTACATGAGACAGTGCAGTGATAAAAAAGGTAATAACTGTGGGGGATGAGCTGATGAAGATAGAGATGGAAAAAGAGATGGAGTGATGGAGATAGACAGACAAAACAAAGCTTTTATTATAAATATATAAGACTTTCACATACTTGAAACACATTTCAACTTTAAGAGATAAGAAAGACACCTTTTATTTAGGCAAAGGATTCAGTAAATAGTGCATTTTTTCAGCACTACTGTTTCTTTATATGTTTATATTTTATTAAGAAATGCATTAATGGCTGAAAGGTTGAATGAAAGGGATTTCTTTCTAAAAGACAGTCATTTCCTCCCAACTGAAGGAAAGTTGGGAGCTATGTACTTAGGGGTAGCCAAGTTGAAGTGAAGTGAAGCCAGAGTGGTAATGTGTAAGCAATCTGTGAAAGTCTATGTTCTTTTTTAACACAATAAAGCTATTTAAATCTGATAATATGGCAATGGAAGGTTGGGCTATTTAATTTGCGTGCATTCTTAATAGGTATTGAGTTCTGCAGCTGCCCAGTTAGAGCAATAATCCATTTTAGAAAATGGTGTTCGGTAGAAAATCTTTACATATGATGACCACTTTTTTCCTGTGTTAATGGGTTTTGTACATCCTGTTCTACCGCTCAGCAAAACCCAATCTATTGCACCCAACATCTTAAACTTTAGTCATAATCCAACATATTGATTGATTTTACTTGATATGTTAAGGTATTTGGGATCTAAATGACTGAATTGCTCACAGGCTCCTTACCTCTTTCAGAATTACATAAAAAGGGAAACGGACCTTACTTGTTGTAAAATTATTCAACTTTCTTCTAAAGGTTTAACAAAACAGGTGCAAACAATTAAATTCCTTATCCCTTGCACGGTTGATTTAAGAATATACCAGTCACATTTTTTAAGTAATTCAAATGTACACCAATATAAGGAACAATCAGTTTCACTTCATCATTATTTGCAACATTTGTTTGTTAAAAATTAAAAACTAAAAGCAAACAAGTGATACGGTGACCCCTGCCAAAGTTTTGACAGGTTGGTAGAGTGCATTGGCACCTCGGACACATTCCCCACTACTCTTACCTGGTGCCAAGGTCTGCTGCCATATGTGCAGACACAAGAGGTGTAGGGGCTCAACCAAGACACAACCAATGGAAGAGGGTGTAGAGGTACACAGTGAAAGTAGTGTAAACATTGGCTGGGGGAGGAGGGTGTTTTAGGAATGATTTTTGCTAAAGGGAGAGGATAGGTTTCCTGTGGGAGGTTGATTTGAGAGGAAGAAACATTTGGGGGGATGGAATTTTTCTTGAGGGCTAGTTTTTGCTGTGAGGTTTGTGGGGGGTGATTTTAATTTGAGTCAGGTTTTCTTGGGTGTATTTTTTACATACAATCCTTTGGGGGGGGGGGGTTGCTAAAAAGGCCAGTGCTGTGTTAAGTACCTCTAACCTCTGCACTCTATTTGTACAGTGAACAGCAAAGAAAACAAAGCTCAGTGGCCAGGATTATGTCATTGACATCACACAGTGCAGTGGTCAGTGTTGTAATGTATAGTCCAGTGTATAGAGTGCAGTGGTTAGGAGTATGTAACGTACAGCTCAGCATACAACTGTGTAGTTGGGAGTATGCAATTTACGGAACAATATACAGACTGCAGTGGTCATAACTATGTAATGTACATTGTATACTCCTGACCACTATATCAGGTTGTATGTTATATATCTATGGCTGCAACATTTAATATGTTGAATTTTACATAGTATACTCCTGACCTATACAATCTGTTTTGTAATATTGTAATTACATGCTCTGAGATAAAGTGTTCTTTGTCTCAGTAGTTACTGCTTACTCAGTATTCCCTTACAACGATAACAAAGATCATCTTCAAGATAGGCAAACACAACATGTTAGCAATCTGTCTATATTATGTGTGCAGAAAAGCATTTATGGAGACTGTGGCATGTGTATGCTGTATATACATTGAACAGACAGGTTCAATTTAACAATGCCTGTTAAAGCTCTTCCCACTGTCAGCACATGTGACCACACCCACCATTTATTGCAACATGCTACTGGTGCCACATCATTGTTCTCCTTTGAATGCACAGGATCTTTCACAATGCTAGCAACACCCTTGGTGAAGTACACCAATTGTTACTGCATTTTACCTACTCTACCCTACCATTCTAAATATATGCTAATGCTAGCCACCCAAATTAAGTATTTGTTTCATTTTATTTTCTTAGATTTCAATTTACCAACCACAGTGTAGTGCCAGAGTTTTCCCAATTGGATGGATTGTTTAGGTAAGTCTGTCCACTATGTGTGTATATTTTGAATGAAACAAAATCTGTGTGTGGTCAGCTCTACAGGCTAAATGTATACTACATCCAAACTAACACATTTTTCAAAAACACGTCCTTCAGGTCACCTAAACCTAACCTTTGTTTAATGTTTTCTAAAATATAAGACTAACCCTGTTTAGTGAACAGGGTAAAGTACTGAACCATGTAAGCCATAAATAGCAGAAGACAAGTGAAAATATTAATGAACTCTGTCAACTTCCCTTATAGATGCTTTTGTACAGCGTGATATTTAGTAAAATAGACAGTTGCTACTCAACTGGTCTCCTAGATCACATAAAGCCAGGGATGGTTGTCATACAAGGAAATTGTATGGGGCTGTTTCTCAGTGTTATGTACATGGACTTATAAATCCAAGTTTTTATAGCTTAGGTGGTTATATTTCCAACAGGAAGAACAGTAAACCTAGACACAAATACTCACATTTAAAGAGACTCTGTCACCATTTTAAAAATGAAAATTAAAGCACATACAAATGCGCACTTGCTGTTCTTTTCCATCGAGGCATTTTTAATTCACTTGCAATGTGCCTTTGACTTTGCTAAAAAAATTTGACTCTTCCATAAAAAGTAAATTCCCTATCATTACCCGCTTCCTCCTTTCATGTCATTACCATCTCCTATTCTGGGAGTATCCAATTACCCTGTGCTTGTTGGGCATCTCTGCCGTTCCCTTCATTTTCCTATATAACCATTTATGTAGCTGTGACAGAAGCAAAGTGTAATACTATACAGTGTAACTTGAATGACTACTCAGAGCCTGCTGGGGCTGTTGACATCACATCCAAGCTGGCAGTATATAGCACCAGTCTCAAAGTTTATGAATGTCTACAAAAGTGCAGCTTTTACAGGCAAATAGCATGCATAAAGTATGTTAAATGTACATATATTATTTTGGGAAGATTTTTAATGAAATGGTGCAAGGATATATACTTGTGTATTTTTATGTATTGTAACCCATAGCTACAAATTTAGATATTTTTTTGCCTATAAGCATTCTAGGCAACTAAATGATAATACAGCTTTCAAAAGAAATTTCTACATTACAATTATGATAGATCCAAGTTATTATTGAATCCATTTTATTTCCATTAACATCTTTTGAAAAACTGTACAAAGTTAGACATACAAAATAATAATAAAAAGACATGCAGGTCTATACATCAGAGCCCTGTCCAAAGTGGATAGACGTAACAAAAATCAAAATAGATTTGGGAACAAACGTTGTACTGTAGGTAACATGTTAATGATAGCATCAATGAGAAAATTGGAGGGAGATGGATATATTTTTTGTGAGAGCATTTTTTAAGTGGGAGTATAGAACCTTCAAAAGTTTGGGAATTATGTCATAAAAGAATTATAAGACATACACAAAGTACCTTGAAGCATTCATCAGGCCACTGCTGTTTCTGCATAGAAAGAAAGTATTGACACAAGATTAAATAGAATGAGAACAGGTTTTGGAATAAACCGCCACACTATAATAATTAGATTGGGTGAAAAAGTATGAAATCAAGATGACAAAGTTTATTCACTTCACTTGAACATATAGCCATTACACAGAAGTAAAATAACTAACACAAGTAGGAATACATAAAATCATCTAGCCAACACTGTAGCATTTATTTAAAAAAAAAAAAAAAAAAAAACATGCCATACATAAAATAAAAGAACACTAAACAGGGTGTAGATGGTTGAATGCCATCTGTACAGAAATGTTGAAAACATTTGTTCCTTTTGATAAAAATGCAAATGCGAAGAGGTTGTTGTATCAACATATAACAGCCTATGTCTGCCACGGTGAATTATCACAGCTGGAATTAAATTGTCTCTTAACAGCTGCTAGCAGCGGACTTTTCATCAATGCTCGATTCAAATGTAGGAAGAAATTCTCCAGAATGAAACATTATGTTATCCTTACAGCTGGGGTTTTGTGTTCATTATCACAAATAAATGCCGGGCCCCATGCCAAACATTATTCGATTATCTAAGCAAGTCTTGATGGTCATAGAAAAGATGGGACAAGTGAGTGGAATGCTAATTTTCCAACTGTCCAGTTGATTAGAAATCTACTATACTATGTGTGAATATTGCTCTAGGTCCAGTTCACAACAACAGATAGCAGTATAAATCTATACGATTCTAAGTAAAATGTATCATTGTCCTTGTTTTGGAATCAGAATATCTTTATTATAAAGAATATTTGGTCAATGATGTCACCCAGCATCCCTAGCCTGTTTTGTTTACAGTTCAGGTCATACATATGTAATTTGCAATAGGAGTAACAGGGGTGGGCACTGTTGAACAATGGGTTATCATGTGGATCTGCATTGCTGGATGACATGATTGACATTTGATTTACATTGTCAGACACTTTTTTTTAAGAAAATTTTTTAAGGTGTGGGTGCTCCTATTTACTTGTTTCTCTTCTGCTTTTAAACAAACCCACCAGGAATCTTGGGTGACGTTATTGACCAAACATGGTCATATCTAGTCAATGATGTTACCCAGGATCTCTGATTGGTTGTTTACAAAAATAAGTCATTCTGGGATCTCTCATTTCGCTTTGTAGCACTACCACTGCAAAATGACAGGTGCCCGGTTGGCTGCGGTTTGTATACAAACTTGCCTTGGATCTGTCTTTTGGCAGTACAAAATAAAACATATCATACTGCTCCACAACTATTAGTGCAGATTTAAAAGTGTGCGGGTTAAAGGAGTTGTGTAAAAAGCGCAGGAGAGATTTTTAGCTCCAAGTTTGGCGTTTGTGAAATTCCTGCCAAATTCATCAAATGTCCAGTAAACCAAACATTTCCTGGTTCACGCATTACTACTAGTCACCACTTCCTGTGTAGTCCTTGCATCTTGCACTTCTTTCTTGAACAATTCTATTTAAAGTATATAAATCTTTAATATATTTATCTGCTTAAGTATGTAGTGTATCAAACTCTTGTTCACATACTAGTGCTGAAATGTGTGGTTTAGTGCACTGCATTGCACATTACTGTTTTGGACCATTGCAAATGACAATGGTACTAGTCAAACATATATGTATCAAATATCTTATTTAAAATGTATGTAAAAGAAAAAAAATAAATAAAACACGGTACATATTTGTAATATACATGGACATCTCCCTGTGTTTCATCCCATTGAAGAACCGGCAGGCAAAGAAAAATACCCATTGATCAGCCAGAAATGCACACAACTCTTAAGCCCTGTGGTGGGCCACGACACACACGAGTTTTTTGGACTTAATCTCATCAGTTGTGTCCACTCTGTTTTCTGAACTAATCCGCTCTCACTCTCAGATCTCTACAACCTAAAGTGTAATCATTTTGTAAAGGATAATCATTCTGTAAGCCAAAATAAGAACTAGGAGGGCTTTTGAGATAACACCAGGGACTTACCAAATGGATATAACAAAGTGCTCTCAATGGTATATTAAACAGACCAAAAGGGAGAAAATTAGACATGTTCATTGTTAAGGTTCGCATATACTTTAAGGCTGGGTTCACAATGGCTGCAAGCGCAGGGCACATCAGGGGGTCCAGTGCGTCTCAGTTCACCATTTCAGGTGCGAATTTGTGGCTGAATTTGGACCTGAAACAAAGCCAAAGACGCACAGGACTCTTCTGCTGTGAGCTCTGTGGCCTACCTGGGGATGTGTGAACCGGTTCTATTGAGAGCCGGTCGCACACTCCTGTCATGCGAATTGGATGTGGAGAAACCTGCATCCAATTTGCAATAGTGTGAACCCAGCCTTAGATGTACTATGCAGGAGTTCACCCAAGATGTAAGATTTACTATGCCCTATTAGATAGATGATAGAGATCACATCCTTCTCCTCATCACCACACTAAACTGAACTTTAAATACCTTTTGAGGAGGTTATGCTAGAGAGAAGATTGCTGTGCAGCTTTACTGCTTAAACTGAGACAACCTGCCTGAGAATTCTCTAGATCTTTCACTTGAGCCGGGCACCCGCACAGGGTCATCAAACACTACCCACTATGCATATATTTTAACGTGTGAGTGTAATACATTTAATTCCTTTGGTTAAAAAAGATTTACTATATGGTGCTGATGTGCTCGTCTCGTGTTTTGATGCTTTACAACTTTGTGTGCTTTATAGATTCCCCTCTGTTCAATGATGTTATGTGCCCCAGTGTATGCTCTATATAAAAAATATGTTGCTGTAAACCTGACCTGCTCACCTGACTTCCCGCCTCCCTCCTCTCCTGATTTGAAATGTACAGCAAGAGGGGCTGAGAATCCCTCACTGACGTCAGCTGGGAGGAGGGAAGGAGAGGAGGAGAGGGGCGAGTTGTCACATGAGCGCCTCTCTGAAATGAGGTATACAGCAACATATTTTTTATATAGAACATACACTGGGGCACATAACAATTGAAGAGAGGGGAATCTATAAAGTACACAAAGTTATTTCAGCAGCAGGAGGAGAGAGGCGGCCACTGACACAGAGCTGACAGGGAGGAGGAGAGAGGGGACACAGCGGATGATGGAGGCACGTAAACTGACCATAGTATCAGGGGCTCAGCAGCCATGATAAACATGGTCAGTTTACAAAGGGGGGGGCAGCACCAGGCAGGATCAGCCAGGTATTTTAGGTGATAGAAAGGGCCAAATTACACAGCACAAGCACTTATTCATGCTTTAAAGGAACAGGATCCATTTTGTAGGGTTGCAACCACTTTAAGAGTCCCTCAGTCTGTCATTAGAGCTTTAAGGAGAAAGTCTCTGGGCATATTTCATATATGGACTGATCACTCTAAGTGACTTATTTTAGCATACTTCTTCATTATTGTGAACGTATTAGATTACATTCTTTAATTTTATTTTGATTCACTGGTTCTTTGGTGCACCATTTCTTCAATTTGCACTATCCAGATCCAGTTTTTAATCTGCATTTTGATAACTGCAGGTCTATTTGACAACGTTTTCAAAGCAGATATGGTAATAAGTAGCCTAAGATGTAATACAATCTGTAGGGGTGAAGATAAAAACTTTACTGGTAATCTGTTTTCTCCAAACGCTTTAACAAAGAGCCTACTATAAGAATCGATTTAACCTATAACATTAGGAAAGGATATAGTATACTCTAGACAAGTAGCAGGTAAAAAAAAAAAAAAGTCTAAAACCTTAAAATTATATTAATACTATATTATAGCATAGTGTAAAACCTATTCGGTTTTTAAAGACCAGCGTGCGGAAGAGCATTAGCTTGGGAGAAGACTCTACACAAATATAATGTACCCAAATACTTGAACAGAGAACAAAGTTAATAGCTATGCCTCAGATTTGATACTTAACTAAGGTCTGCTTCTTAATGCACTCATCTCTCTTCTTGCTGAAATGTCATAATTAATGCAATTGAACATCTAGAGCAGAAATTTAAGATAATGTGATTACCTCTAGTGCCCAGGGTGATTTCCCCATTCTGCCAAAGTAGTCCTGGGGAATGCTAAAAACGTCAACCATCATCAGGAGATGCTACAGCCTAGTACAATATCAGGTTCTTAGCAAGATTTGGACTAATCAATATTTCCCAGGATCTCCCCAGAAGGAAAATGATGTCACCCTTGCCTAAGTGCCATGAGTAGAAACCAGCAGAAAGGTTAAGTATATTTAAGTTTTAACCCCAACTGCTTTTTAAATTTAATTGGGTATTTCAGCATGGGGTATGATGGCTTTGCCATTTAGGTACAAGGTTCACCTTAAAGCTAAGCTGTCTTTACAGAATTCTGGAGGCTGTTTGTGTTGACCTTTTTTCTGAAAATTCTAGCTGTCTAGCTAAGATGATTTGGCTACTGCCAATAGTTCCTAAGTCACTGGCCCTGACCAAATTAATAAATCAGAAAAGTCAGAGAAAAATCATAAGGATCATCTGCATACTTTTTCAAGATCATTGTTGAAGTAATTAACCACTTCAGCCCCGGAAGAATTTCACACTTTAGGACCAGAGCACTTTTTGTGATTCGGCACTGCGTTGCTTTAACTGACAATTGCGCGGTCGTGCAACGTTGTACCCAAACTAAATTTGCGTCTTTTTTTCCCACAAATAGAGCTTTCTTTTGGTGGTATTTGATCATCGCTGCATCATTTCTGATCGCCACTATAAACAAAAGAAGAGCGACAATTTTGCAAAAAAACCCCCAAATTTCTTACTTTTTGCTAAAATACAAATACAAAAAAAAATGCAAAAAAACATTTTTTTTCATAGGTTTTTGCCGATTTATATTCTTCCTCATATTTGTGATAAAAAAAAATAATCGCAATCGGCGTTTATTGATTGGTTTGCGCAAAAGTGGCTGTGTTTACGGATGATGAGAATTCATTTCTGGGGTTTTTATTTTTTTTATTTTTTACTAGTAATGGTGGCGATCTGCAATTTTTAGCAGTACTGCGATATTGGGGCAGACATGTCGGACCATTTTGATACTTTTTTGGGACCATTGGCATGTATACAGCGATCAGTGCTATAAAAATGCACTGATTACTGTGTAAATGCCATTGGCAGTGAAGGGGTTAACCTACAGGGGCACTCTAAGGGTTAACTGTGTTCCCTGGGCGTGTTCTGTGTGTGGGTTGCCCTAGCAGGGGAAGGGAAGTGATCACAGCCCTTCCCCCTCTCACAGAACGGAGGTCCGTGTTTACTTACACGGACCTCCGTTCTTTCAGTGCGGGGGGGGGCATCGCGGGTAGCCGGCGGCGATCGAGTCCGCCGCACCCGCTCCCTGGCCCCCCAAACACAGTGAGCGCGCAGGCGCACTTCCGGAAGCGCGCGCTCACAGTGCACGATCTCGCAGCCGCCGTCGTATGACAGCAGTTTGCGTTATTGAGCCATATTGCGGTTGACGGTCGGCAAGTGGTTAAACATTGAAGCAAGAGGGCCAACAAAATTAGCCCTTTTCATAATGAGAGCTTAAAATTGGAAGCCTCCACATTTTTCTCATGTCAGGTTTCCTTTAACCCATGAGGTATAAGCAAATGCTTGAATAATTAGACCCACTTATTGGGGAAACCTTGCCCAAAGGTTTGAAATTTCAGTATATGTATATTTACTCAGATGGCAACTCGTTTGGCTGGGCTTTTCCTATGGATCACAGGAGTGCAATAGGCTTTGCACTCCTGTGACCCATTTTCAGCAGAAAGCGGACTTAAGTCCACTCTCTGCTGACGTCACAGATGTCTGTCCAAGCACCGCGTCATCCCAACAATGGGAGTCTGGATCCGCCAGGTGCCTGGGCTGACACCCATCTCAGCCTCTTAGTGAGCCAATGAGAGACTGAGAGGGCCTGCTCCACCCCTCCACAGCTCAGCACTCCAATGAGCGTGGAAGGCAATGAGCAAAGAGCTGTGACTGACAGTCTGCAGCTCTCTGCTCACGGAGCTCTGAAAACCGAGTGATCAGCAGTGTTCGATCTCTCGGTTCTCAGTGTAGAGGCGCCAGGGGACAGATGCAGCATCAGACTGATTCTGCATCCACTGAGGTAAATGCAAACGCGAAAAAAAAAAACAAACTTCTCTTTTAAGTAAAACCTACACAGAAAAACCTGGCAGCCTGTACTGAAGGAATATGAAGGTTGACCGCAACTTCAAAATACTAGTTTCCTGGCCATTGTGATGATTCAAATGGTTTAGTGCTTACTAAATGATTGGTTAGGGACTCATGTACTGACTAAAAGCTGGCTTTACTCTGACTTTTCTGATCTGGATTCTTGCTCCATTTTTAAAAGAAGGTCAGCAATGACTGTATTTCTGTTAGTACAAGTTTCATAAAGCTTGTGTTCTGTTGTAGTATGAGAACTGAGCCACTGCTAATTTTTCCGCCATATTAAGCTGGTGTAAACTTATATACTGTAGGTTTCCTTTTACACTATGGCAGCTCTATTAAAAAGGTGGTAGCTTCACCTGGTAATGAGTCAGCTGGGCCACTTAATTATGCTCAAACACTGGGATTTTTTGAAAAATAAAGTAAAAAAATATAATTCTAGGGGGACTACAAAGTCTAAGAGTAGAAATGGATCACATCCTACTATAGGCCAGATTAAAGTGGTGGTTGTAAACCTCTGACATGAAATATGAACATAGCATGCATATATATATATATATATATATATATATATATATATATATATATATATATATATACATATACATACATACATACACATACATATATATATATATATATACATACATACATACACATACATATATATATATATATATATACATACATAGATTTTGCACTTTGAATGACTCTGAAGAAGAGAGGGCTGCAGATAAACAGGTAAAACGTATGTAGGAGGAGTGGTTTCATCTCTGTGCGTCACTTGAGACTAGTTACTTCACTGGGTATATGTAATCATTTACAACCACTTAACCACTTGCCGACCGCCAACCGCAGGTTGACGGCGACAAGGTGGTTCGTTATCGCAAATCGCCGTGTTTACATGCACGGACCTCCGCTCACTGTGTCCGGGGGGGCCAGGGAGCGGGTGCGGCGGCTTCGATTGCCGCCGGCTACCCGCGATGGCCCCCCCGGAGCGAGTGAGCGGAGGTCCGTGCATGTAAACACGGACCTCCGCTCTGTGTGAGGGGGAAGGGCTGTGATCACAGCCTTCATTTACGTGAAGGCTGTGATAACTTCCCTTCCCCTGTTAGGGCATCCCCCATACAGTTAGAACACGCCCAGGGAACATAGTTAACCCTTAGCGCGCCCCCTGCAGGTTAACCCCTTCACTGCCAAACAGAATAACCATGTTGTAGAATGACAGTTCATTTTACTATGTGCAAGGTTGTTACAATGTAGGCAAAACACTGTCTATCCAGAAACCTTGGTGCCACTATTTTAAATTGTCAAAGCCATTCTATCTTGCCTTCAACCTACCAGCCTGCCTGTTAACAGAAGCCTTACAAAGCCCACATCCAAGTAAAATGATAATGCCATAGTATTGACTAAACTATTAAACTCAATGCCTCAGGAAGGCCACAAATCTGCTGTGATGATAAAAGCAACCCATTTCCCTTTTATGTCAATAGATCTGCATGACAAAAGAGTAGCTGGAAAAACCCTTTCCTAAATGCATCTGCATGGAGAACAGACGTGTAGGTTCTTTTGCAATGGTCTCTAAAAAGCAGTTCTAGTGGCCAAATTGCCTACTGAAAATGACAATGTGGCTTATTTCTACTGGGTGCTGGAAGGCCCCAAAGAGCAGTGAGACAGGCATCACCTCTTCTGAATCTAGATGGAAAAAATGCTAAATCAAGGATCTCCCAGTCATTTTCCATATAGGACATTAAGACATTCTGCAACCCCATTGTAGAACAGGATACCTTTACTCCCATTTCCCTCCTACAAGATCACCAAAAGAGATAATGATACACACTGACTCTCCAAAACTCAATCCTCTACTTCCTGAACCAAATTAAAATGCACAGACAATCTTATAAGTGTGCTGTCTTATACAGGTTAAATGAAGAAAATATGATTTTAAATTATATCTTAATGTATTGGTACTTTTATTGTTATTGGAGTGTTATTGAATTGTAGACAAATAGATTCAGGCAGTGCATGGAAGGATAATGTGTCTTAGAGAAAAAGTGTATATACCATGGTGGTGCTCAAACGTAAGAAAAAATAGAACAAATCATGTAAGAACTGCAAGCATCTAAGTAATCCATATATGCATTTTTGTATAAGAAAAAATGTTGAAGTCACACTTAAAATGGTCTCAAAAAGGCATGCAATTATTTTCATAATGGATCAAAAATGTGCATTATTTGATCTGAAATGATATTAAATGGTTTCCATTTAAGGTTTATAGCGGACTTGGTAGCTCAAATGAGTATGAATATCAATTTCCTGTACTGGGTGGGATGGTTAGAATTTTAGAGAACAAGAGATATTGTGATAAGGTAACATGAAAAGCAGTACATCTTAGGGCTGTTTATTTCATTGCCAAAGCGTATTTATTTTAGGTGGTCAAAATAGAACATACATAAATATATGGATAGTTGATGGCGATTTAATAATACATTTAGCCCCATGAGAATGAACAAAGTATACACTTATCAGTTTTTAGTATTTTAGTGTAGTTCTAAAAATTGCAGTGTAGTTCTGAATAGCTGCAATGGTTTACTACAGACTGTGATATTTGTGTACTAACCGTAACAGTAATTCCAGCAGAATTTCAAAAATCCATGTGTTTCTGTCAGTAAAGTCGCCTTGTTCACAGAGTGCTTGATTTCCCATTAGGCAAGTGCCTACCACATTGCCATGCTGCAGGAGTATCTGCCTTATGGCCAGCTAAATTGAGTGGTAATGTAGTACTGTCAGGTTATTTTCTTTCTCATTAAAGTCTTTATTTTGTGCTCCATGAAACACATTCAGATGCAGAGTTTCAATCTTATTTATCCCCTGTCTGCTAAATTATCTAAGCAAACAGATGTATATGAGAAGAGATAAAAGTACACCTACCTCATTTGCAGTGAGAAATGCATTATTGGCTTCTGCCATATTCATGTAGTTGTTATTATTTCCAAACTGAAAAAGAATATGGGGGGGGAAGAGAGAAGATTGTTTTGCTTAGCAAATCTGTAGTTTGATATATTTCAGCTTATAATGATCCAAACAAGCAATAACAAACATTTCTATTCATCCATCATATCAGAGGAAGATAAATGTTGTTTCTCAGAAAAGCAGAAATCTGAAAGCATACAGGCAGCAAGTCACCAAGCATTAGAAATTTAATTACTGTGTTCCACTCCAACAAAATGATATTTTATGCATAAAATACAGTGGCTCAGAAAAACAGATTTATGGTGTTTGATCACAGAAGCATGTTGTATGTTCATACAAATGTACCTGAAAACAACATGGTGTGGGCTCTAAGGGGGAGTCATCAAACATGGGGCATCTGTTCTGATGACTGCAGTTTTAGAGAAATTCTTCTTGTGCCTCTGGGACGAGTAGTGGGAAATCGAGGTTACTGTAAGCGTCAGGTTACGTTTTTAGGATGCAGATTAAGTGTTACAATTAAGGGTTAGATTAAGTTTTAGGAATAGGATGAGGGCTACATGTCTAGGTCAGATGTTAAACTAAAGGGCGGGGGATACGTTTGAGGAGAGGGTTATATGTTTGAGTCTGCTTTATGTAGAGGTTATGTTGGCTATACACTATGTGTATTTCTGCCGATACCTGAAGAACCAACCAAAATTCGCTATGTCGGTGGCTATGTTGGCCTCCTCTTGTGCAACATTCATTTGATTAAAAAATCTAAGAAGCTGGATGGAAAACGTTTGGCCAACCAGGTCTGCATTCAAATCAAATTTAGATGCTGCTCGGGTATTCTGACAGCCACTTGCACTGTCAATTCAAAATAGGCACAGTGGGAGATTTGTCCATTCGTGCTGTAGAGCATGGATGGAGGAATCTGTTAGAATCTTTTTAGTTCAGCCTGCAAATTGAACCAAAATCTGAGTGTGTAAAGCCAGCCTTTGTTGAGTTATAAGATGCTTGTGGGATTGGTTTTCCTTTTCTGGTGAAGTCATAGCGCTGAACACTAGAGTATCAAAAAATAGATAAACACAGAAAATCTCTAGAAAGGGACCTATACTGCTTTCTCTTACTACTGCTACAGATTCTATCTTCAGCTCCCCCTCTAGCTTCCAGTGCTTGCACCGTTGATATGGTGTTCAGAGTTTCAAGACTACACAGTCATTCCTGGGTTAGGCCTCAGTCCATCAGATTTTTCACTTGGATCTTATACAGGAGAACTGACTATACAGTACATTCCTAATGGTGGTCCTGATATTTCTTTCTACATTCTCATTAACTTTTTTTTTTTTTTTTTTAAGGAGTAAAAAGCACATGAAATTTAGAAGCACAGGACATTTAATTAAAAAAAAAGACAGCACAACAGAATTCATGGTGAAAACAGCAATAACTGCATGTTAAAATTACTCCATATGTTCCAATCAAAAATTTAAAGACTAAGTTCACCTTTACAGAAAAAATTATAAATGCAAATATTTTTTCAGAAAAAAGAAATTGCAATTATTTATTTTTTCTCCTGCAGGAGCCTGGAAAGCATTGCATCCTGTGACCAATAGATCACAGATGCAATGTGTGCTCCCGCAGACAAGCCCTCTGGCATACCTCTGTATGGGCTTACTGTTGGAAAGCCGGAGGACATGTCATGACTATGAGAGCGCTCATCAGCGCCCTTCCAGCTTATCGAAAACTACAATAGCAGATGGTTACTTGTAGTGCATTTCATTCACAGGATCTGTTCATGAAAGATGCGGCTGTGTGGGAGGAGCCCCGCACAGCCTCACCATTTTTACATTGTGGCAGTGTGAGCAGGGAGAAGAACCCCTGCTGTCACATGGGGGGGTCGGGTGGAAAGGGGCCAGGAGCTGTAACAGGTTACATGTTCCATCCTAAATAATGGTGGAACATGTAATATGTTCCAGAGGTGAACTTATCCATTCAAAATCTAAGTTCCAGATTGTTCTAAAATTACCACCAGAAAAATACAAATACTAATGCGCACAAACACTTTTACAGTAGTGTTACCCCTTGAAAATTCATGATCTTTATATATGAAAATAAACACCCAATAAACACCACTTCAGATTTTAATTTACTAATATCTACAAGAAGTTCCACTGGCTAAAAAGAACAAAAAAACTATTCTCTCAAGGACCAAAATAATTCAAAAGACAAATAAGTTTTTCAATGAAATAAAAACTGGGTTAGGAATCCTCTTCTGAACAGTTAGCATGCGAATGTAATTACTGAAGAAACTACTGCTAATCAGCTGCGAACTGTATCCATTAATTAGTATTTTCCCTGGAGAAATTAGGAAAATTGGTAACAATGTTAACACTGCAGTGTACCGAAGAGGGACACAAGGCCCTCAGCATTAAGACTAGCAGGTGGTTTCAATGGTCCGTCTAATTTGAAAAGCATCCACCTGAAGGACTGTGACATATCTCCTGCATCTTTATTAGCCTAAAATTAATAGCTTATAATGTAGGAACAGTGTGATCAGCTGGGGACACACATATACAGTATATTTCACTGCTCATTAGCAGGGACTCTGTTTTAGTTAAGAATAATATTGTGGCTGGCCCAGGCTAAGCATATTAAACTGGAAGCACACAAGACACAAGGACCTGTTTAAAATATGTATCATAATATTATAAGAGACAACTTACAACATAAAGCTTGTCATGTTGTCATCAAATTATAAAGAATGAAAATGTCCACCGGGGTCTTAACACATGCATTTGCACTAGGCCAGGTAGCAGTGCCATCAGGGTCACCTCCCCATGTCAATATTAGATCAGAATTCCTTCACAACTAGGCAAGTGCTTTATTCTGTCATCCTACAATAGAGCTTTTCCTCGCAGGGCACCAACCCAGTGCTACTGGGCACTAAGCTCTTCTCAAAGCCAGTGAAAGAAAAGTTGTTGCATGTACCTGGGGAGGATGCTTAGTAAAACGAACACATCCTCTGTGTTGGCAGTAAAGTTAAAAAAAGAGAAGATGATTGAGATCATCTTGCTAGATCGAACCTTCACTGGCTGTACACATTTGAGAAAGAGCAATGTAAATGGCTAAGTTAAGCAGCTCCCAAATATTTATACTGTAAAACTAGCTAATACAGAATCATTGCAGCAAATGGCCACGGCCCACACCCCAAGCTCCAATTTGGTAATTACTTAATTTAATGGATGCCATTGTAATGACAATAGTGCCATGGATGTGGCAGTACAAATCCTGATGAAAAAAAAGGATAGAATAGTATATGAATTTGCAAATATTTTGGTGAAGCACCACTCCTGTACTTTCAATAAAATAAAATTACACCTAGTCAAGATTGGCAGAAGAATAAAAAAATATTTCAGAGGTGAATACAGGTGTGAAGTTGTGGTCACCTATAATTGAACTTTATATAGCAAATTTATTTTGCAGTCCCAATTACACATCAACAAAAGAAAAAAATTCCATTATAAACCACTTCCATACCGCTTAATGTCATATGATGTCCTGTGATTTCAGTGGAGATATCTGAATGATACCTGCAGCTACAGGCATCATTCAGTTATCTTTTTTTTTTTCTGCCAGCAATTCCCTGCGTTGTAGTAACAGTTCAGTCGCTTGATCTTACAGGTGGTGGGAGGGGAGGTGCGATTGGCGAGCTGGAGAAGGAATCTGCCAGCGGCGGAAGTTTACCATAGAGCTGTCCGAGGACCAGATGGTCCCCAGTCATCCCTGACTCTCGGAGGCTGGGCACGACATTATGACATCAGTTGTAAACACTGCTGTGTGTTCGGCTGGAAAGGCTGAGTTTTTTTTTTATCTCAGGCTTTCCAATCTTATAGACCCCATATCTCTCCATAAAGAGGACCTGGCAAGCCCTATTCCTATTACAAAGGATGTTTACATTCCTTGTAATAGGAATGAAAGTGATAAAAAAAATGTAAAGGGGAAGTGTAAAAATGAAACAATTAAAATAAAATAAACAATAAATAAAACACAATTAAAGTGCCCCCGCCTCCTTGCGCTAGCACACAGAAGTGAACACATACATAGGTCATGCTTGCATATAAAAACAATGTTCAAACCACACATGTGAGGGTATCCTTGTGAACATTAGAATGAGAGCAATAATACTAGCACAGCCACAGGACCTCCTCTGTAACTCTAAACTGGCAACATGCAAAAGAAATTTAAAATGTAGCCTATGGAGATTTTTAAGTACTGAAATTTGGCGCCATTCCACGAGTCTGCACAATTTTAAAGTGTGACATGTTAGTTATCTATTTACTTTCACATTATACAAAAAAATGTAGCCAACTTTACGGTTTTGTTTTTTTTTTCCATAAAAATCGCAAATACAGTGTGACATAAAAATTGGAAAGGCCACCATTTTATTCCCTAGGGTCTCTGCAAATATTATATATATGTTTGGGGGTTCTGAGTAATATATATGATTTTTCCATTTAGGCGAGGCATGCCGGAATTTGCCCGGTATAGAAGCGAAGTTAAACATTATGTATAGAAAAATAAGGAGTAAAAGAAAAAACACATAAAAATTGCAATATTGTATATTTCATGCCTTTAAAAGTAGCTTTGCTGGAATATATACACGTATCCACCACTTCTAAAAGTTCACAGCTGTTAAAAAGAACAATTACCAACATTTTTTGCATGCAGGTTTGTTTTAATTACCTTGCTGCTGCTTCTTTTATGCATATAAAACATTTTTTCATATAACATATATATGTTAAAGCAAAATAGCTAGAACTAAGAATTTAATTGCTCTCTATATACACATTGATGAAATGCTTATTAGCGACACTGAATTACACAGTTATAATTTGTAAAATTAAATCTTTTGAGCCAGTACAAATGTTAGATCATTTGAACCAGTGTCAGCCAGCAGAAAAATAGGCATTTGCAGAATAATGTATACATGTAAACATTGCTCTCACTTGTACTGTACTTACTATACTGTAATGAAAGAAAGCCAAGGAGAGCTGCTGATTTGTGAGTATTGTTATATTAATAAGAGTAATATACAATTGTACATTAGTATTTCAGTATTAGGTAATGCAACTATACCAGAATCTGCCCCATCATTACCTTATATCTAATCAGAGGAATGGCCCTAAAAAAACAACAGAATAGGGATTATGGCCCCTCTGGTAGGGCTCATAATAATCAATATGGTCACCGCCCCCAAAGAGGAAGGGAATATCTGCAGTCTCACACTGGGGAGTGGAGAGGTAATCAACCCTATAGGGGTGAGAAAGCCTATAACTTTTGCCTATGGGCAGGGCTCAATTTGGAGACCGAGGTTTGAGGGACCCCCTAACTATCCTCGTATGCCCCAAAATGGATCTCAGTATGGGGATTTTCACCAACAGGATTCTTATCCCAGACAAATGGGAAGCCAAGAAGAGGGACCAGTGGGGGGAGGCGAATTCAAAAGAAAAGAGAATAGTAAGAAAAGGTATTTTTAATTTAAAGCGGAGGTCCGAGGGCAAAAAAAAATCAAAAGTCAGCAACTACACATACAGTAGCTGCTGACTTTTAATATTAGGACACTTACCTGTCTTGGAGTCCAGCGATGTCAGCACCCGCCGCCGATCTTCGGATCAGGGGACGGGTGCAGCCGCCTCCATCGCGGGTATGGGAACCCGGACGTGTAAGCAGTACAGCTTCACGCCGGGCACCTTACTGCGCATGCGCGAGGCTCTGCCACTCTCTGCTACTGGCCAGGCGGCCAGAAGCAGAGTGAGCAGGGAGGAGAGAGCCGGGCTGCTGACGTCAGCAGCCGCAGCCACCGGCCAGAGCTCCCGGATGTGTGGAAAAGGACATCTGTCTAAAAACAGGTGTCCTCTTCCCCCTCCCCCCGAAAAGTGCCAAATGTGACACCTGAGGGGGGGAGGAATCCAACCAGCGGAAGTTCCACTTTAGGGTGGAACTCCGCTTTAAGTACACAGACTTTGACCAATCAGGAGAAAAACAAACATTCTGGATAAAGTACCTAAGTTTTCTCCTCCCAGAAGGCTTGATAAATTTCAAGCTTTTATGGACGTCCAGAAGTATCGTCTGTGCTATTAATATCAAAAGATATGTTATGTCTAATCCCATTAAGGAGGATCGATTGATTTCTACATATATTTAACATTCCAATCTAAGGAATGCATCTCTGTTTAACCCTCTGGGTGGTATGGCACTATCCATTAAAGTATTTAGGGATGTAGTATTAAAAGATCTTGGAAAAATTCGAATTAAGAACACTAAGATGCAGGCATCATGTGAAAAGGTATTACAACAATTATGTGAATGCAAAGACCTTGTAGTTAGACCTGATGACAAGGGGGGAGGAATTGTTAAATTGGATAAAGAAGCATCAGAAATGTCAAATATTTTGAGCGATTGTGACACCTACAGCCCCTGAGGAGAGACCCAGGTCTAGTGTTAAACCACTTGCCGACCGTGTAATGTAACTACACTGCAGCAAGTGGGATCCATTATTCTGGGAGGGCGGGTTCGTGAGATCCGACGCATCATGGATCACGGTAAATGGTCGCTTGCAGTGGCCGTTTACCACGTGATCGATCCGTCAAATGACGGAGCGATCACATGTAAACAAGCCGGCGGAAGTGCCGGCTTGTCTCTTCCCTCTCGCATCGATCGGTGCAGTGTGACAGGAGAGGGGAGAGAGGGGGAGAGAGGAGATGCAGTGGTGCTGTGGGCAGGATCTGAAGTGCCCACAACATCGCTATGTGCCAGGCAAATTGACAAATTGAATTGTATGCCCCTAGAACGCATGATGGTGCACCCTGCATGCTGGGCCTCTGTATGTGGCCAGGCTGTGTAAAAGTGTCACACATGTGGTATCACCATACTCGGGACAAGTAGCAGAATATATTTTAGGGTGAAATTTTTGCTGGGTACATGCTGTGTGTTAGAAATATTGTATAAATGGACAACTTTGTGTAAAAAAAAATGCATTTTCATTTTCTTTCCACATTTTCCAAAAACTTGTGGAAAAAATGAACCGTTCAAAAGACTCATTATGCCTCATAGAATATGCGTTGGGGTGTTTGCTTTCCAAAATGGGGTCATTTTTTGGGTCTTTCCATTGCCCTGGTGCTCCAGGACTTTCAAAAGTGCTAGAGGTAGTCAGGAAATTATAGGTGTAATTTATGTGCTTAGAACGCCTGATGGTGCGCGCCCTGCATGTTAGGCCTCTGTATGTGGCCAGGCTGTGTAAAAGTCTCACACATGTGGTATTGCCATACTCAGGAGGAGTAGTAGAATGTGTTTTGGGGTGTAATTGGTGGTATGCATATGCTGGGTGTGAGAAATAATCTGTTAATATGACAATTTTGTGAAAAAAAAAAAACAAAGAAAAAAAAATCTTCATTTTGCAAAGAATTGTGGGAAAAAATGGCAACTTCAAAAAAATTGCCATGCCTCTTACTAAATACGTTGGACTATCTACTTTCCAAAAAGGGATCATTTGGGGGGTATTTGCACTTTTCTGTCTTGTTAGGGCCTCAAGAAATGAGATAGGCCGTCAGTGCATCAGGTGTGATCAATTTTCAGTGATTGGCACCATAGATTGTAGACGCTAACTTTCACAAAGACCAAATAATATCCACTAATTTGGGTTATTTTTACCAAAGATATATAGTGGTATAAATTTTGGCCAAAATTTATGAAGAAAAATTACTAATTTGCAAAATGTTATAACAGAAATAAAGAAAAATGCATTTTTTTTTACAAAATTTTCGGTCTTTTTCCATTTATTGCTCAAAAAATTAACACCCCAATGGTGATTAAATACCACCAAAAGAAAGCTCTTTTTGTGTGAAAAAAGGACAAAAAAATTCATATGGGTACAGTGTAGTATGACTGAGTAATTGTCATTCAAAATGTGAGAGCACTGAAAGCTGAAAATTGGTCTGGTTAGGAAGGGGGTTTAAGTGCCCAGTGGTCAAGTGGTTAAACGCGATCTTGAAAAAATAGTTAACAGAGGTGATCAGTTAGAAATCATTAATCAGAAAGAAAAAATATTCTTAGAGCCATCTTTCCCTATTTATTACCAAAGGTTCTTAAGAATCCAGTTTGCCCCCTGGGGCGTCCCATAGTGAGTGGGATTAGTTCTGTAGCGTCCTGGGTGGGCAAATATATTGACTCATATTTGCAACCCTTGGTTAAGAAAATACCATCATATATAAAAAGATACCAAATCAGTTATCAATTTAAACCAGTGGATGCCCTTTTCAGGAGGGCTGATGGCTAGTAACAGCAGATGTTACATCATTATACATTAGCTCACATGAGCTGGGTATATCTGCTGTATCCTATTATCTCAACTAATCAGAATTGGCACCTATAAAGAGACATTTTATTATTGACTTATTAAAGTATGCAGCAACTAGAGTTGCACGATTTTGGCTAAAAGGAGAATCATGATTTTTTTGCTTAGAATAAAGATCACAATTCTCTTAAGATTCTTGCTGCATAACATCATTCTCATTATACAAAAAAATTGGCTAACTTTATTGTTTAGGTTTTTTTTTTAATTCATTGAAGTGTATTTTTTCTCAAAAAATTGCATTTGAAAGGCTGCTGCGCAAATACCGTGTGACATAAAATATTGCAACAGCCACCATTGTATTCTCTGGGGTCTCTGCTAAATAAATATATATAATGTTTGGGGGTCCTAAGTAATTTTCCAGCAGAAAATACTAATATTAACTGGTAAGCAACAAGTGTCAGAAGTGTCTGAAAGGCTCTGCACTGTTTACACAGAATTAAGGAAATGTTGGGTGTAGATTGTGAGAGGGGTTGAATCAAGATAGTGATCTTTTAACCATTAATCGTGCAGCTCTAGCAGCAATACAATTATTTTTGGTTTGGGGGAAATTATTATTTACAGAGTAAGGGCATGGCAATAGGGGCAAAGCATGCCCCCAGTGTAGCCAATCTCTTTATGGCGAAATGGGAGGAGGATGTCATTATGCCCAACAGAGACTCAATTTGGTCCTTTGAGCAAGATATATAGAGGACATCCTTCTATGGATTTTCTTAATTTGAATGATAGGGAAATCGTACTGGACATCAAAGTAGAGAAATGTAAGCTTAATACTGCTACCCACTTCAAAACAACTGACAGAAATGCGTATATTCCTAGGGCCAGCTGCCATCATAAGGTGTGGTTGGATGGAATATAGAAAAGGGCAACTGTTACGCATTAGGAGGAATTGCACTAAAATCGAAGATTATGATAATCAGAGTAATGTTTTGGTCCAAAGGTTTGTGGAAAAGGGTTATGACTTATCTAGCTTAGAAGCTGCAAAAAAAAAAACAAGTCGGAGATACTGACAGGAGTACACCTTTGGAAGATAGACAAGAGAATAGGGTTGTTGAGAAGTTTTCCCCATTTATTACAACATACTCTACCCAGCATAATGCAATAAAATGCATAATACATAACCATTGGCACATTTTACTTAATGACAATGTGCTAGCACCTTTGCTTCCATTCAGGCCATGTGTAGTATTCTTCATTAAAGAACAAAAGAGTTACCAAAATTTTAGATCCTCCTGTGAGACCCCCTTTCTTCCATAATTTAGTGGGTTTCCACAAATGTGGGAAGGGACAGGTTTGAGAATTAAATAGACATAGTACCAGAAAAATGTCTAACTTTTCTTCTCAACCTACAGGTAGATCATATGAGCTAAAACCATTCATTACATGTAATACAACGCATGTGGTATACCTTTTACAGTGGCCGTGTGATCTTCAATGTGTGTGCCAAACCACTCGGGAACTTAATGTTAGATTGAAAGAGCATATTGCTAACATTAAAAAGGGATTCAAGAATCATAATGTCTCAATTCATTATGACCTTGTTCATAATAGGGACCCTAGAGGTACTTTGTTGGTATAGACCACCAGGTCTCCCATTGCAGGGGTGACCTTAGAGTTAGGGAACTCTCTAGGATGGAGACCAGGTGGATCTATATCCTCAAAAGTCACATGCCACACGGTTTAAACATGGATTGGGATGTTAACTGCTTTATCAATAATGCCTAGACCTGTCAAAGTATTTTTAATCTAGTTGTAATATATCAAAACATTTTTAATATAATTTTATATAATTTATTTACATATGTACATATTCATACTTGTTTATAGTAAATGTTCAAGTATGAAATGTTATGTGCATTTAGCTTGTTCGGTTGCTGGAGACTAGATCGGCTTCCTTGTATATTTGGTGACATCTCAAAGGGGATATGTCATATCCGGTGGATATGAGAATTCCACGGTCTCTCTCGCAGCTTTTGTTAAAGTTTTCAGTAGTCAAATCTTACTGATAGAGAGAGAGATGGAGATGGACCACAAACCAAGGATATGAAAATGAGGTTTGGCTAAAGCTGAACCATCTATTTAATCCGGTGACAGGAAGTGTTACCTATGCCCTGGAAAAAGTCCACTAGCGACGAAACAGGTCTTGTAAAGGAATACTAACTGTCATTGCGATCTTTATGTCAGTATCTGTACGATTTTGGATATACTACTATTTTATTGCTGGAATGCTGTTGCATGTAAGCAGAGACTTTTTAAAATAAAATATAAATTATTTTACACTATTAGCGCCTCCTTTCTTCTGTTCCGGTGTTCCTGGATGATTTCAACGGACCGAGTGGGATAGTGGATGAGCCTTAGTGGAATACACACCTTCTGGACACAGGACTGATTTTTGGATTGATACCCATACGTTCTTCTGACCTTCCATAATAGAGGGTCCCCATTTTCTGGTAAGCATATAATTTGCATACATGTTGGTGGATCACAAGGTGGAAGATTTTCATCTAGATGTGTCTGCACAAACCCATGTGATGACAGATATCATTTTGTGAAAGCAAGATTTGCACAGAGACGAATTCTGATGTCGGCACAAATTATGTGGTGATTGATGTCAGCTTGGGACTATTTACACAGAGATTTTTTTGTTGTTATGTTATTTTGTTTATTATTTTGTCTTTTGTTTAATGATATAATTTTATTGAGCATGACTTTTTTCTTAAAATATACCAGAATGCAAAAAAAAAAAAAAATGTAACAGCTCCAGGTGAATAGGTAGGACTCAAGGTTTAACAGTTTGTAGGTACGGGTGCACGCCTTGTTACTACGACAGAACCTTGTATGAAGAAAAGGATGGCCACACTCCCATTCATGATGCAATTAAGGTTTATTAGAATAAAAAACGCACACAATGGTACGCAGGGAGGGGGAAACCGGTGACGCATTTCAAATGGCTGGCATGCTTTGTCAGAACCTTACATGGAGTAATCCCCTTACACACACACATATACATACATATATATATGTTAAAGATCACATGTAATCAATTAACCAATCAGGTGATTGAACTAGTAGTTTCCAACTCTTGTCCTCTTTTTACAGAGATGCACACATGTCCAATCAAAGGAACAATGCCTTCTCAAATCTAAATGGAAAAAAGAAAAATTACCGTATTTGCCGGCGTATAAGACGACTTTTTCCCCCTGAAAAACATGCCTCCAAGTGGGGGGGGTCGTCTTATACGCCGGGTGCGCTCCTCTCTATACCTCCGCTGCGGTAATGAGGTACATTCCAAGACTGTTTCGTACGGTCGGTAAACTTTACGCAGTGGCCAAAGGGGGAGGGACGCATGGTAACACACGCAAAAAATAAGATTATTTGGAATTAACGTAGTACTTACCCTCACACCGGTAGGAAAAGAAGTATGTTCCAAGACAGCATCATTGTTCCGCACGTGGGCATGGATGTTTGACAATTTGGAACTCAGGATGGATAAGTGGACCTCGACAATGTAAAAAAAAAAAAAAACGTAAGACCATATAAAATTCTTTTTTCAGTACGAGTTATTTTAATATAGTAATTTGTTTTCTGTTTTATTATTTGTTTTATTGTATTGTTGTTTTTTTAGAGACACATTTATCAGGGTTCGACTGTAGTTAGTGGTGTATTAAACACGGCTGTAGTCTTAAGCAG
>BLSH010474556.1:375959-391600 GCA_018402905.1 Glandirana rugosa | reverse complement strand
GAAAGGCTTGCGAGAATAAAAACAGATGCAGCAGTTATTCCTGCAGGATTGACATCATTGGTACAGCCCCTGGATGTGTGCCTAAACAAGCCGTTTAAAGATTGCATTCGAGAACAGTGGAATGAATGGATGGTTAGCGGTGAAAAGTCATACACAAAAGGAGGAAACATGCGTGCTCCACAGTTGGATGTTTTGTGCCAATTTGTCATAAAAGCCTGGAATGATATTGATACACAAACAGTAATCAAGTCTTTCAAGAAGTGTGGCATATCAAATTCATTAGATGGTATGGAGGATGACTACTTGTGGCAAGATGAAGAGGAAGCTGAAGCTGAGGCCACATCATCTGACACGGAATTACTAGATCCATACGATGACTGCCTTGCAACTGTATCACAAGATGTCATTGATGAACTTTTAATATCAGATGACGAAGAGGAGTTTGAAGGCTTTTAAAGGGAAACTGAAAAGCATCTACCCGTCCATAGGGTCCACTTGGAGTGTTGCTTGCGCTGAGGAGGAGAGGAGTGTGTTGTCTTGTCTTTAGTGAATTATGTTTAATAAACTTGCATTGTTTTAGGTTTACTGTACATGTTTGATAACAGACAGCCTTGTGACAGTTTTCCTGCATGTCATAAGCATTTGAATATAAATTAACATGTTGAAATAAAATCTGATGTTCTTTTACGTTTTATTTGGTGTGTGGAAGGTGTGCGGAAGAGGGGGTAGTCTTATACGGCGAGTATATAACAAACTCTATATTTTGAGTGGAAATGTTGGGGGGTCGTCTTATACGCCCAGTCGTCTTATACGCCGGCAAATACGGTATATCAAAATAAATATTCATAAAAAATATTTTTTCAATAAACAAAAAATAAGAAATAAAAAAAGAGAAAAAGAAAAGAAACAAAAAGATACATAGTAGCAGAAAGTATCGAACACACCAATCCACATCATCATGAATAATCAACACTAAATGTTATGATAAAAACACAAAAAAAACCCAAAAACCCCCAAAACACAAACATATGTATATATCAAATTACTCGTAATAATGTGTCAAATCCCATTCAAAGTTGAGGCCCATCGGAATTCTGGTTTGCAGAGAAGAAATCCAGAATACGTCTTGTTTGCACAAAAACCTGAATTCGCCCCATCTCTCCTGGGGGTGGTGACCTTCTCAACGCCTTGAATCTGTAGCAAAAAGGTGTCACCTCCATGGGCCCCATTAAAGTGTCTAGCAACATTGGTGTTGTGTTCCTTCTCAGTGTCATACACATGGTCATGCAAACGATCCCAAAGTCTCCTGGTCAAGCGACCCACATATTGGATTGCACACGCTTTGTACTTTATCAAATAGACAACGTTCCTGGTGTTACAATTTATAAAAGATTAATTCTTAAAAGACCTCTGATTTACAGTGGAGAAAAAGTGGTCTCTTTGTATCAACCTAGGGCAACAAGGACAACCAGTTTTGCCACATTTAAATGTCCCAAAGAAATACAGCCACGTTCTGCTGTGAACACAGGAACTGAAATAATAAAGGAAAGGGGTCCGTCTCTATACCGTTTTAAACCCATTAGCTAGGATTTTCTCATAGAATTCATCTTCACATAGAATTGGTATGCGACGTTCCAGGATTTTCCGGATCTTATTGAATTCCAAACTAAACGGGGTTGAAAAGATAAGGGTGTTAAATTAGTCGTCTGCTTCTTCTGTATCAAACACTTTCTAGGCGTAGCCTCCGCAATGACCTGAGCCGTATTTAAAGTAGAAGGGCTGTAGCCCCAGGCCATAAACCTCGCACACACCACTTTTTTTTTTTTTGTTGGAAGTCACCCTCTTCACTGCAGAAGCTGCGCAAACTCAAGAATTGGCCAACCGGTATCCCAAAAGTGACATGGTCAGGGTTGCCAGAGTCTGCCTGGAGGAGAGTGTTCCCTGATAATGGTTTCCTGTATAGCTTGGATCCAATATGACCTCCATGCCAAACAAAGTAACATCAAGAAATTGATTGACCCACTGTCCAAATGACCCGTAAAACTGTAGATTCAAATCGTTAGCATTTAAGATAAAGAAAAAATTTAGCAAAACTGGTTGTCCTTGTTGCCCTAGGTTTATACAAAGAGACCATTTTTTCTCCACTCTAAGTCAAAGGTCTTTTTAAGAATAAATCGTTTATACATTTTAACACCAGGAGCATTGTCTATTTGATAATGTGCAAAGCGTGTGCAATCCAATATGTGGGTTGCACGACCAGGAGACTTCGGGATGGTTTACATGACCATGTGTATGACACGAAGAAAGAACACAACACCAACGTTGCTAGACACTTTAATGGGGCCCATGGAGGTGACACCTCTTTGCTACAGATTCAAGGCGTTGAGACGATCCCCACCTCCATGAGAGGTGGGGACGGGTTCAGACTTTTGTGCAAAAGAGAAGTATTCTGGATTTTTTCTCTGCAAACCAGAATTCCAATGGGCCTCAACTTTGAATGGGATTTGACACATTATTAGTAATTTGATATATACATATGTTTGATATGGTTTTTGTTTTTGGTTTTTATCATAACATTTAGTGTTGATTATTCCTGATGATGCAGATTGGTGTGTTCGATACTTTTCTGCTACTATGCATCTGTTTCTTTTCTTTTTCTCTTTTCTGTTTTTTTTTGTTTATTGGACAAATATTGTTTATGAATATTTTGATGTAAAGTTTTTTTTTTTATTGGTTTATACATATTTTTCCATTTAGATCTGAAAAGCCATTGTTCCTTTGATTGGACATGTATGCATCTCTATGTGAAAAGAGGACAAGAGTTGGAAACTACAAGTTCAATCCCCTGATTAGTTCATTGATTATATGTGATATTTAACATACAGTATCTCACAAAAGTGAGTACAACCCCTCACATTTTTGTAAATATTTTATTACATCTTTTCATGTGACAACACTGAAGAAATTACACTTTACTACAATGTAAAGTAGTGAGTGCACGACTTGTATAACAGTGTAAATTTGCTGTCCTCTTAAAAATAACTTAACACAGCCAATAATGTCTAAATCGCTGGCAACAAACATGAGTACACCTCTAAGTGAAAATATCCACATTGGGCCCAAAGTGTCAATATTTTGGGTGGCCACTATTTTCCAGCACTGCCTTAACCCTCTTGAGCATGGAGTTCACCAGAGGGTCACAGGATGCCACTGGAGTCCTCTTCCACTCCTTCATAATGACATCATGGAGCTGGTGGATGTTAGAGACCTTGGGGTCATCCACCTTCCATTTGAGGATGCCCCACAGATGCTCAATAGGGTTTAGATCTGGAGACATGCTTGGCCAGTCCATCATCTTTACCTTCAGCTTCTTTAGCAAGACAGTGGTCGCTTTGTAGGTGTGTTTGGGGTTGTTATGTTGGAATACTGCCCTGCGGTCCAGTCTCCGAAGGGAGGATGATCATGCTTTGCTTCAATATGTCACAGTACATGTTGCCATTCATGGTTCCCTCAATGAGCTTTAGCTCCCCAGTGCCTGCAGCTCTCATGCAGCCCCAGACCATGACACTCCCTCCACCATGCATGACAATAGGCAAGATATGCCTGTCTTTTCAATCCATGTCCTTAGTCTGCTTGTCTTCAACAAACTGTTTGTGGGCTTTCTTGTGCATCAAGAGGCTTCCTTCTAGTACAATAACCATGCAGACCAATTTGATGCAGTGTGCGGTCTGAGCACTGACAGGCTGACCCCCCACCCCTTCAACCTCTTCAGCAATTCTGGCAGCATTCATATGTCTATTCCCCAAAGACAACCTCTGGATATGACGCCGGACACGTGCACTCAACATCTTTGGTCGACCATGGCGAGACCTGTTCTGAGTGGAACCTGCCCTGTTTAACCCCTGTATGGTCTTGGCCACCGTGCTGCAGCTCAATTTGAGTGTCTTGGAAATATTCTTACAGCCTAGGTCATCTTTATGTAGAGCAACAATTTTTTTTTCAGATCCTCAGAGTTCTTTGCCATGAGATGCCATGTTGAACTTTCAGTGACCAGTATGAGAGAGTGACAGCAATAACACCAAATTTAACACACCTGCTTCCCATTCACACCTGAGACCTTTTAACACTGAGTCACATGACACCGGGGAGGGCAAATGACTAATTGGGCCCAATTTGGACATTTTCACTTTTGTTGCCAGTGGTTTAGACATTAATGGCTGTGTGTTGAGTTATTCTGAGGGGACAGCAAATTTACACTGTTATACAAGCTGTATACTCACTACTTTACATTGTAGCAAAGTGTCATGTCTTTAGTGTTGTTACATGAAAAGATATAAAAAAAATTTACAAAAATGTGAGGGTATACTCACTTTTGTGAGATAATATATATATATATATATATATATATATATATATATATATATATATATATATATATATATATATGTGTGTGTAAGGTGATTACGCCATGTAAGGTTCTGAGAAAGCACGTCAGCCATGTGAAATGCGTCACCTGTGTCCCCCTGCCTGTGTACTATTTTGTGCTGTTTTTATTTTTATAATAAACCTTAATTGCATTGTGAATGGGAGTGCAGCCATCCTTTATTTCTTCAAATATACCAGTATGTTTTCAAAAAAAGTGTCTAAAAGGAAACAAAATACGCATATTAACATTTGCATTAAGTGCTGTATTTAATTCTAACTGATGGGCTAGTATCTCAATAGCAAGAAAGCTATGTTGATACTGGCCCACATATCCTTCAGTATTGGGTAGGCGCATCAGAAGTGGAATGCAGAAAAATAGGTCCCTCTCAAATCTAAGCTAGTGCTTATGGGCATAAAAGTCAATCATGGCATAGCAGTCTTATAGATTTGTGGACTGTTGTACTGCGCTGGTATTTTAAAAAGAGGGAAGGATTACATATACAGATTTGTAGCGTTTCTCTGTGGTAGTCATTTGTAATTTACTACAAACACTCAGCCTACCCATTAAGCAGATTCTGCACTAAAATCTCAACCACGTAAGAAATAAATCATTTTAAACTAGTCATGTGTGATTAGTAGACTTCTACTAGTAGAGATGAACCTCCTTGTATGGTCATTGGAAAAACTCTGATGTAGCCTAGGAGACATTTTTTTCATCCATATCTTATTATTAAACTTTTCCTTACGTTTTATGTAGCTTTAGAGCTTTCTTGGGCTCAAACTAACATTTTTTATAGAACATTGCAAATTGAATGTTATCTCTACCCTACCCTGATGTCAAATTTATAGATCATCATTAAACTTAATAAATTTGTTTTAAGTAAATAACCTATGCAGTCAAGAATTACTACACCATAAACCACAGCACAAACAGTGACATAATAATGTACAAATTCCAAGGTGCTAATAGCAAACCTTAAAAATAAAAATATAAAAAACAATATTTTTAAATTGATGACATGAATCCTTTACAAAGTCCAATATCAACCAATAAGCATGTAGTTAGTGAAAGTCCATAAGCGATATAAATCTCAGGTCCAATATTTTTTCCAAAGTATGCTTGTGCAAAACAGATTATGAAAGTGCAGTAGTGCTCCAACACAACACAGTGATCCATGCTCCACATACCCACTTTGTATTTTCACTCACCAGATGGTATGGACCCCCTAGCAATACTGCACGTATGTGGGTCAATCAGGCTTAAGCTGGTGAGCAGGGAGGTGACACTTCCTCTAATTCTTCACTTATGCTTGCGACTCATGCACAGAGGAGAGAGAATCCATATGGTATAGTAAGTCTTGTTTATTTTAATAAAAAAGTGAAAACACACTTACAACATTCCAGAGTTAAAATCGCATTACCACAAATCCTAAAAAATCTCATTAGGGCAATTGGCTCACTCCAGGAACTAGCTAGGTTCCACTGCTCACTGGACGTGACGTCACAGAAGAACCGGAATCTATGTTGATGCGTTTTGCCGCTCTCACAGGGCGTTATCAAAGACCCAGTCAAGAAACCTCAGCAGGTAATAATAAATGTGCAGCTTTTTAGATAGCTATTCCCCATCCTCACATGCCCAGAGAACAAAAAAAAGGCTGCCAAGCATCTTTCTTTGTGAACGACAAAGTGGTGATAATCTCTTTATTTGCCTCAAAGAAGGAGGCTCAGTGGTCACTTAGTTGTAGCCAAGGGTTTGAGACAGAAAGGGGCTACAACAGTGTGAGAATCCTTGTGGGGATATGCAACTTGAAAGTCTTTTCTGCAATGGGAGAGAGCACACTGCATATGTGAGGGTATTTGAATGATTGCTTGAGCATTCTGGTGACAGGACAAGACAAAGCTATTTGCGGAAGTTTTTCACACAGGCTTCTGTGGAGGGGCCCAATTAAATGCTGAACTTTTTGTTACCTACCGGCTATTTTTTTTTAATACTTAGCCTTTAAAGCAGAACTAACGTATATGGGCTCCCAGAGCTCTAGCCATATTATGCAAGCATGCACAGCATATTTGCACATAAGGCAGACCTACCTCGCACACTGTACACATACAGACATACAGAGTTTATTCTGCCATAAGCTACCTGCTAGCAATTTTAATAAACTACTTAAGTTCCAATTTGGGGTCAAACTTTAAAAAAGAAAGTCAACAAATTAAAAAAAAAAAAAAAAAAATCACAGTAGCTGCACATTGGTTTGTCATTTCCAAAACAAATTCCTCTAATGAGTGCATACTGCATATGCTGAAAGAAACATTACATTTCATTGTCCACCAGCCACTAGATAGGTTATAAATAAACTGATGCATTACATCCAAACAGCAGGAAAATTGATCTCTTTAACAAAATATCTCTAGAGCTCAATGTTCCGAACATAACCAAGCATCTTTTTTATGTGTACAAGAAACAAAACTATTCTGTAATGGAACAATATGTTTCTCCCTCTGGTCTATATGTTTACTTTTTTTTTTTTTAGATGAAATAACACAATCAAATTTTAAGCTAGTGAATGTCAAGTGACTAGGTGACAATAACGGAGAGCTAGTATTACAAGTTTCAGTGTATAACAGCGGCTCTGCTCTAGGGTATCCAGTGATTTATTTCCATTTCTAATGATTTCTTTGTTTCCAATAAATTGTCTGTTATGCTGAAAGAAACCTAGAGGATGCATTATAACAAAAAATATAAAGCCAATGACTTCACATAATAAATTGCAATTTATACAAAGATTTCCTTAATCCTGATGCAATCTAGTAAATCGAGAGTAAGCCAAGGTCACTGGACAAACTGGTAAAAAAATATACATGTAATTTTAATATATGCTTGTCATACATAAGCATATAATAAAACGTGGAAACATAGCCCATTTGTTACAAAATATTTTTTTCATTTCAAGCTTAATTTTAAAACTGACCTTTAGTTACAAAGGTAGACATTTTTCAAACAGGAAAAATCATTGAACGTCATTTACTTTCAAAACCTTCAATTTGCTGGGTAGCCCATTCCTTATTTAAGTAATGGCAACCTTAACTATTTTATTACCAGCTTCGTACAGCTGAAGTCAGGAGCTATACTTTAGGCATGCAAATGTTAACTATTTTTTTTTACTGATCTGCTTCTTAACAGCTGTCTAAACCCTGCTTGCTAACCTAATCTAGTCTACATATTGCCTGTGCGTAAATCATAAGCCTGGGCCTTTTAACTTCAGATAAGACCAAAGGATGGTTAGGACTGAAGAAACCACCAATTCCAGCATTGTCTTACATTTGCATTTAGATGGCACATTTTAAAATACTTTCAATGCTTCTTTTCCAAATTAATTTTGTTTTATTTTTAAAAGTGAATTTATGTGTGCGGTTCTTCCTAACCATGTCAAGTGAACGCAATACCAATACATGTACACTTTTTAGTACCCAATGGTAACAATGGCAAAGAATTTTTCTTTCACATACACTCTGTATAGCATATTAATGTCTTTGTTGGTAGCAGTGTTTTCAAGGTTATACATTTAACATTAAATGTATAAACGGCATTGTTAAATGTACTTTTTCAGACATTTTTAGCCTAGCATTACTAGCAGCTATTTTAGTACACATTCTTCTAATAGCTGTCAGCACAAAAGTACATTTGGAAGAAAGTGTACACTTGATCTGCGTGTTTACAACTAAAATAACGGAAATGTGATAGCCTTTTGTAAATATAATTACTCTAAATAAAGATTTCCATTATATTGAACATAATTTATGTAATGGAGACTGCTTAAATAAGATGCAGAAGGCATGTACTGAAAACAGCCGCCATGTTTTTGGGAGATTACTATACTTTAAACATATAAATATTCTAATACAGTTAATCACTGAAGCTGGACAACATACTCTTGTAGGATAAAGCCCATCAACAGGGGCTCCATTGGCGGTAAAGCCCATCAACCGATGCTATGAATAGCTTATGAAAAATGCCATATATTAAAAACCGCATAGAGAAAACAGATGTAAAGACAACATAATTTGTTTTACACAATAATAAACTAATTTTGTGGGTTTAAAGATGGGCTATACAAATCTTGCCTAGACAGAAATAGGAGAACAGGTCACTGCACCACCTCTGTGTAAACAAGTCATCAACTAGCTTTTGGAAGATGATGCTTTAGAAAGCAAATCTGAAAAGCACTACATAGTAAATTAGGGAAAGGACAAACATCACATGTGGGTGTTTCATGTCATTAAAGTGTATCTATGGTCAAAATTTACAATCTCATATTCAATAATGTATTTCAATTATTTCTAGCATACTCTTATTCATCTGAATGATTTTGATGTTTGTAACTTACTTTGAGAAGATCCCCACACATTTACTTCCTTACATCATGGGACATGTATTCACTATGCCCTGTGAGTAGGCACTGCTGTAATCACAGAATTCCTAGAGCTTGCCTTCTGAACTACAGCAGAGGTGAGGAGAGGAGGGGTCTCTGGAGGTGGAATCAGTATAGGAATCATTGCTTGCAGGCAGCAAGCTACCATAAAACATGTAGTTCTTAACAGGGCTTTTTTTCCCTCAGAGAATGGGTGAAGGAACTCCCCCTTTCTGAGTCAATTCTTGTCTCCCAACCCTACCCACCAGCAACATAATCCCCCCTTCAGCAAACCAGAAACAATAGACCTCCCCAGCAACAATAGATCACCTAGCAGCCAGAATCAAGAGACCCTCCGGCACACCCCAGAACCTTTTGCCATTACATACAGTACCATTCAGTACTGAAGGTGCCAGATCTGCGTTTCCCCACATTTCCACTGAAAAAAAGCCCTGGTTCTGGAATCCAAAGTATACAGCAGAGGACACGCTGTAAAACACGCAGGAAATACAGGATGTTGTGGGAAAAGATGGCAAGCAGACAGAGCACTCACAACATGAATGGTGATTTTTCAAGCAAGCTTATATTGGATCGTCAAAAATAAATTATTGCTTGCATTACAATGTTGATTTTATAAAAATGAAAGTGTTGTTGCTGTGTAACACACTGCCCGGAAGAATACTCTAGCACGGACCCCAGAGCCGACGGTTTCTAAAGATGTATTATCATCTTCCCCATTTAAAATAACCAGTGGTAGATCCCCCTGGTTACCCTTGCCTAGACATCCGATCCTGCCTTGAAAATTTTTATAAGATACAAATTGCTGGTCAGGTTCCCATTTAGGGCCAGATTTGGGTTTTTTGACAACCACACATTCTTGACTGAACACTGGGGCATAATCCATGTTGATTGATATTGATTTGATGCAGTACACCTGGCAGTGTGGCACTTTTCCTGGATGGTTACATGCTGTCGAGATTTAACATCTATAAATCATAAGAGATAGTTATACCTTTTTTCTGTTGGCAATACCCCTGATGAAGGGCCTTGACCGGACCCAAAATGTAAACATAGGGCACCGAATTCCATCTTCGGACAACGGATACTAACTTTTATGAAAGTTATGTATGTATCATCACTCCTATAGAGGCATTTTGTGTTTGGACTGCATGATCCGCTCTTAGACAATCTGATTAATACCACATAGTACCTTCTCTATGTTAAATGATTGTATGTACCATGTTTTGTACCTGTCCCTCGGATGAGTGACAAGTTTCTTTTAACTACATCAATAAATTGATATATTTTAGAACTCATTTGGTGTTGCTGCCTATTATAGTGCAGCTTAGGGGGTACCTTGTCCTACTTGCTGTGACAATAGGACACTTATTGTGTCAATCACAAGATTCTGAGTGGCAGACTTGCAATGAGATTAAAAAAGAAAATAAGAACATGTATTGAGGATAATGCGCTAGGCCTATACGTCCTCTGTGTTTTTCTCTGCTTTTAATGCATACAGTAGAGTGGGAGAGGCCTGCTGATATTCTAGCAGAAGTGATCAGCTGCTGCCTATACGGGATAATGAGTGGTATACTTACAACTGATCTGCAACAGTACTGAATAGCACTGTGGTATGTGAGTGTTTTTAAACCGATTTATTTTTAAATAAATTGCTTTGATGGTGTTACATTATAAGAGCATCTGCTTTATTTTTTATATAACTCCATCTGCAACTGGATTCCTATGTGCAAATCTGCAGGGCACCGAGTGGTATAACAGGAGCAGTGAGGATTATCTATATTTGACTATCAATTCAAAAAGATATTATTGTGTGAGCATACAGTATAGGGAGCAACAAAGGTGCATTACATACATTAGAATTGTATTTTGGAGCACAAATGTAACACTCATTTTCTGTGCAGAAGATAGGCACTAGGGGGTTGTAGAGTTTCTGATCTTTGTTAGAATGTTTGGCTTTTGCAAATACCCTTTAATGAAGATGATTATGGAACAATAAAACAAATGATACATGGACTATACAGTAATACTTTTTAGTTGATAATATTTAATGCGTTTTTTATTCATGTCACAATTCACGGTTATTCTCAATGCAGCACTGCAGCTTAGCATAGAGTTGAATGGGAGTGTGGAATAATTATGTTTTAATCATTTAGTGACTAGCTAAATAAACTAAAAAGTTGGAGCATTCAGAACACCACAATCCGCCTTCAATATACTGTACCTGAAGAGAAAATCTCGGAATTCTGATTTTTTTTTTGTGTTTATTATTTTTGCAAACTACTAAAAGGTATTACTTTTTGCAACACCTTGCTTTCTCTGTGTACTTTAATATTTTGAAAATTCTGGACCATGAATAAGCTTGTGGAAACACAGCAATTCATTAAAATGGGTTTGTTATGTTCTTTTATCAAAGTTGCAGTAAGCCATTTCTGCACTTGGTGCTTACATGTGCAATAACATCTACTTTATTAATGTAAAGAATACTGATCTAATCCCCAGACTCAAAGCAGAACCAAAGCTGAAAATAAAATTGCTAGTGGGTAGATTTTTTAGTAACGGAGTATTGTGACTATTCTGGCAACTATGCTCCCTTCATTCTAGCAAATTTCTTTTTAATGCACACTGCTTTTGGCAAACACACAGTGTACGTTCCCAGTGGAAGGTGAAGTCAGTTATTTTAATAATGCAAATCCAGTGTGCTTGTGCAGAAGTTGTATCATCACTGGCCACCAGAGGCCTGTGATGAGTGTTCTGGTAGATCGTAAGCGTAATAGCATGCAATGCCAAGGGGCAGTTTCCAAAGTGAGCAAAATCCATTCTTGTATTGAAAGGTATGGACTCCAGGGAGAGATATAATTTTGCCCCTGTTCAAATCACTAGTCAGACCTTATCTGGAATATGCAGTTCAGTTTTGGGCCCCAGTTCACAAAATGGATATTGGGGGACTGGAGAGAGTGCACAGAAGAGCAACTAAACTGATAAGAGGCATGGGGGAGCCCAGCTATGAATTTATTCTCCAAATACGAAACGTTTCTTCACAGTAAGAGCTGTGAAAATGTGGAATAGACTCCCTTAAAGCTATAGTAACCCCACAATAAATAATAAAAAAAATCTGCAAGACAATAGCATAATGTGCTAGTATGCATTGCATACTAGCACATTATGAAATTATTACTTTAGAACGAGGCCCCCGCAGCCCGACCCGGTAAGCGCTGAGGGAGCGGACATGTTCCCTTCTATGTTCACTGGCTCCGGCGCTGTGAGTGGCCGCATCTGCGAGAAGTCACTTCCACGCATGTGTGTGGGAGTCTTCCATTCTGGCATGATACGCCAGTCCTTCTCTGGAACTTCACTGTGCATGCAGGGTGAATATTTCCTAAACCGTGCAGGTTTAGATGATATTCATTTTACCTACAGGTAAGCCTTATTATAGGCATACACGTAGGTAAAAATGACAGTTGGGGGGGGGATACAGCCACTTTAAGAGCCTGTTCTGGCTAGCTCAGTAGATTGCTTTAAAAAATGCCTGGATTCTTTCCTAAATGTACAGAAAATAACTGGACACAAACATTTATAGGTAAAGTTGATGCAAGGAATATCCGATGGCCTCTGGGGGAATCAGGAAGGAATTTTTTCCTCTGCTGCAGCAAATTGGACCTTGCTTTGCTGGGCTTTTTGCCTTATTATTATACAGGATTTATATAGCGCCAACAGTTTACGCAGCGCTTTACAACTTGAGGGTAGACAGTACAAATACAATACACTTAAATACAGTAGGAATCAGAGGGCCCAGCTCGTTAGAGCTTACAATCTAAGAGATTGCCTGTAAACATTTGCAAATCAAGGCATAGAACAAACTTGTGCAACAATCTTATAGAAAGTATATATATATATATTTATATTGTGAAAACAGTCCTTAATAGGGCTGTGCACCCTTTCGTCTCATATAGACATCATCTGGGGTGATGTCTATATGAGACAAAACGAGTCGGGCCCGCTGTCCTATGCCATTACAAGAGCTGTACCCATTGATGCTCATTTTTATCTGCTGAAATGTCAGTGTAACCTGTTTTAGTTCTTACTAAACATTGTTTTACGGGATTACGCTATGTTGAAATCTCCTTTTGCTCCCTTACAATACATGACGGTCTGTCTATAAGGTTTGACACCATTGTCTGGATGACTGCCGAGTTATACCATCTAGCGCAATTGAGCTTGTGGAATATCTATTGAAGTTGGGAGACAGAGTTGCCTACAGATCTGGAAAGTTGGAAGACAAATTTTGGGTGCGTTGACACCAAAGCTAGTTTGACTCACTGTGGCATATGCCCAGTGGGTCCTCTTCATCCCGTAAGCCTCCTACTTACATTTGGTGGTGGCATCACAATCGGGTGATTCTAATCCTGGGAAGAGCACTTTTTGAACTTTTCACAATTTTGCTTGTCTGTACTTTATTCATGGCTGTATAGCCTCAACACGGACTTTTGTATTCTGTAATACTTATACTTGCACTTTAATATAAGGGTACACAGTCCTATTAAGGACTGTTTTCACAATATATATATACTTTCTATAAGATCGTTGCACAGGTTTATTCTATACCTTGATTTGCAAATGTTTACAGGCTATACAGACCATCATGGTTACCAGCTGACCTGTGTATAGAGATAGTTTGTTTGATGATTTTTTTTAATAATTGGATACCACAAGTGCAGGCACTTTAACCCCATATCCATTTTTCACTTTGTCTTTGATGCTGCTTGCTGCTGATTGTTATTCAAGTAAGCACATTATAACACCCCAACACAGGTGTCTTTTATACACATAACGAGTTGTCGTTAGGAGCACCTTTTTAACCACTTGCTGACCGCAGTCTGATGGCGACAGAGTGGCTCGATATCGCAAACTGCCGTCATATGACGGCGACTGCGATATCCCTCACTGTGAGCGCGTTCACTGTGTCCGGGGGGGGCAGGGACCGGGTACGGCGGACTCGATCGCCGCCGGCTACCCGCGATGCCCTCCCCCGCAGTGAAATAACGGAGGTCCGTGTAAGTAAACACGGATCTCCGTTCTGTTAGAGGGGGAAGGGCTGTGATCACAGGTTTCCTGTATATGGAAGCCGTGATAACTCCTTTCCCCCAGCCAGGCCAGCCACCACACAGTTAGAACACGCCCAGGGAACACAGTTAACCCTTAGAGCGCCCCCTCCAGGTTAACCCCTTCACTGCCAATGGCATTTACACAGTAATCAGTGCATTTTTATAGCACTTATCACTGTATAAATGCCAATGGTCCCAAAAAAGTGTCAAAATGGTCCAGCATGTCTGCCCCAATATCGCAGTACCACTAAAAATCGCAGATTGCCGAAATTACTAGTAAAAAATAAAAAAAACCCAGAAATGAATTCTCATCATCTGTAAACGTGGCAACTTTTGCGCAAACCAATCAATAAACGACGATTGCGTTTTTTTTTACCAAAAACACGAGGAAGAATATAAATCGGCCAAAACCGATGGAAAAAAATGTTTTTTTATTTTTTTTTTAGCATTTGTATTTTACCAAAAAGTAAGAGATTTTGGTTTTTTTGCAAAATTGTCGCTCTCCTTTTGTTTATAGCGGCGATCAGAAATGACGCAGAGGGGATCAAATACCACCAAAAGAAAGCTCTATTTGTGGGGAAAAAGGAAGCAAATTTCGTTTGGGTACAACGTCGCACGACCGCACAATTGTCAGTTAAAGCGACGCAGTGCCGAATCGCAAAAAGTGCTCTCGTCCTAAAGTGGGAAATCCTTCCGGGGCTGAAGTGGTTTAATTGACAGGACTGATCTATGTACCACATAAGCACATACTGTAGCCAGTCTGTGGGAGCCAGAATTATTGTTGGTTGTTTTTTTTTTTTTTTTTTAAATATTTAAAGTTATTTCCCTGTCCCCATTTCTTTGTAGGACACTTGTCCCACCCTTACCCCCATTTTCCTTCCTTTTGCAGACCTCTAGGACCTTCCTGGACTTTTTTACAGCATTTTTAAGAATTTTCATTAAAATTACCAGAACCCCGGACCCGAACCCGGACTTTTTTTGAAAAGTCCGGGTCCGGGTCCCGGACACCCCAAAGTTCGGTACGGACCCGAACTTTACAGTCCGGGTTCGCTCAACTCTAATTATAGACCCTTCATTTCTTTGTAAGTGGGGAAACTTAAATAATGTGCAGGGGACCAGATAATTCTTTTCCCCACTGTATGTTGCAGCTGTGTCTTCTGGGTGTGAAAATATGCTTGCAATTTACGTTGTATAGCCTCATATGTCTATATGCACATCTACTGAATGTGTACTGAACAGTAAACTGGACTTTCTGTGAGATCCCTCTGCTGTCTGCTTAGATTGGTTGTGCTGTGTGTGGCCTGCAGGATGGTTATTTCAGCTGCACACAAGCTTCTAAATTATCTGTTGTAAAGGCGGTTTTGAGATGGATTTCACACTATCTTCAGGTGTGAAATAATCTGTATCTGTGGATACAAATGCAGAGATTAATGCAAAGGCCACCGTTTGCATAGCCAGCTCACTACACCACAGACTAGATATTATGTTACAGACTTTATTACAGTTATTTAGCTTGAAAATCAAATCATTTTGTAGATGTGACTATCAATCTTCTGGGTGCCATTGAAAAGTCATGTGTAAGTCATCTACACGTATATCTGTATACTCCGATATGTTGCATTTAACGTTCGTATAAAAGTGTGGGTCTTCTGTGTCGACGTTGTATGTCACCCCTTTTCTTAAT
>BLSH010474556.1:362368-375949 GCA_018402905.1 Glandirana rugosa | reverse complement strand
CTGTGCATGCAGGGTGAATATTTCCTAAACCGTGCAGGTTTAGATGATATTCATTTTACCTACAGGTAAGCCTTATTATAGGCATACACGTAGGTAAAAATGACAGTTGGGGGGGGGATACAGCCACTTTAAGAGCCTGTTCTGGCTAGCTCAGTAGATTGCTTTAAAAAATGCCTGGATTCTTTCCTAAATGTACAGAAAATAACTGGACACAAACATTTATAGGTAAAGTTGATGCAAGGAATATCCGATGGCCTCTGGGGGAATCAGGAAGGAATTTTTTCCTCTGCTGCAGCAAATTGGACCTTGCTTTGCTGGGCTTTTTGCCTTATTATTATACAGGATTTATATAGCGCCAACAGTTTACGCAGCGCTTTACAACTTGAGGGTAGACAGTACAAATACAATACACTTAAATACAGTAGGAATCAGAGGGCCCTGCTCATTAGAGCTTACAATCTAAGAGGGAAGGTCAGGTGATACAAGAGGTAATAACTGTGGGGGATGTGCTAATGGAGAATATAAATGTACAGTTAGGTGGGAGTCAGATAGGCTTCTCTGAAGAGATGAGTTTTCAGGGATCGTCTGAAGGTAGACAAAGTAGGAGAAAGTCGGAGAGCTTGGGGTAGAGCATTCCAGAGGATGGGAGAGGCTCTGGAGAAGTCCTGGAGGCGAGCATGGGGTGATGTTACAAGGGAGCTAGAGAGCAGGAGGTCTTGGGAGGAGCGAAGAGATCAATTTTGTTGGTATTTTGAGACCAGGTTAGTGATGTAGCTGGGGGCCAGGTTGTGAATTGCTTTATAAGTTATTGTTAGTATCTTGAAAATAATAAGTTGGTGGAGTGGCAGCCAATGGAGGGATTGACATAGGGGTGTAGCAGACACTGATCGGTTTTTAAGGTGGATGAGCCTGGCGGCAGCGTTCATAATGGACTGAAGTGGGTATAAGCTATTTAGAGGTAAGCCAGTGAGGAGGGAGTTGCAGTTTTGCCTTCCTCTGGATCACCTGTGGATATAGGATTGTATGTTTCATTTCCCCTTTTAATGGTTGAATTAAATGGGCTTGTATTTCTTTCAATGCTTTGAATATTTTTGCATCCTTTTTTCATTTCTGAGCATGAGTAGTCTTGGTCGAACGAAAATCGGACGCTGCATTGTCGTACGAAAAAAAAAAAATTATAGCCTGCACATCCAGCTTTTGTCTGATGAAAAATCAAAACCCGCTGTTGAAAACAATTGTAAGAATTGCGGACGACAGGCCGCCGAAGGATAAATTCCCTGTCCGAAATTTGTTTGTACGGGGCTTAACTATGTAACTTTCGCTCCACTGTACACATTCTCTTTTCCATTGGTGCATCTCTCTCAGGCAGTGCCCAGTTTCCCATGCCTTTCTGTGACAGCAGTTTGCCTATTAGCCCTATAATGGCCAGAATTTAACTTGATTCACCCCACCCCCGATCCCAATAGTGGGATTCATCTTTAAGTTCAGGTTCAAGACTGAATGACCTGGTAAGCATATTCTTCCTTAAAGTGATATTCTAGAATCAAATTATTTAATTATATACTGAGAATTTTAAACACATAACAAAACAAACAATTCTATCCAAATGTTCTATTTAACTAAGCCATGCAAAAAGGTCATCAATCGATTCTATAAAATAAAAAATGGCATGGCTAAATAAACATATATCTGTATTACAAATGTATTTAAAGTGATTGTAAAGGCTCGTTTTTTTTTTTTTTTATTTAATAACAAACACGTTCTACTTACCTCCTCTGTGCAGTTGGTTTTGCACAGAGCAGCCCGAATCCTCCTCTTTTCGGGTCCCTCTTTGGCTCTCCTGGCCTCTCCCTCCTATTGAGTGCCCCCCACAGCAAGCAGCTTTCTATGGGGGCACCCGAGCCGAGTCAGAGCTCCGTGTGTCCATTCAGACACGGAGCGCTGACCTGGCCCCACCCTCTCTCTCCCCTGATTGGCTGACAGACTTTGATTGAGATCCACGGGAGCCAATGGTGCCTGTGTCTCAGCCAATCAGGAGTGTCCTGGAGTGCTGGGGGAATTGTGGACATCGCTGGAGAGAGATTGGGGCTCAGGTAAGTAATTAGGGGTTCTGGGGAGGCTGCTACACACAGGTTTTTAATCTTAATGCATAGAATGCATTAAGATAAAAAAACCTCTGCCTTTACTACTCTTTTAACAACATTAATAATTAAATGCCAGTAACATTTAGCATAGCAATGCCCACTACACTTAACTAATACAATTAACAAATAGTAATTTTTATGAGGTCAATTATTGGAGCTTTTACCATTTTTTTTTTAATTGGCAATTCAACAGAATGGCAATTGAAATGACAAATTTAATTAGTAGTGAGTGCTAGGTTCAGTTGAAATGATGGGAATTCATGCGAATGTGGGACATTACAAACAATGCTCTTACTAATTAAAAGAGGAGCATACCAACTCATTTTGCTGTTGCGTGAATAAAATATACAATAAAATATTCAATATTATAGACTGGCTTGGGTTTATAGTGGGGATGGGACATGGGATTTGATTATTATAAAAAACTGCATTTCTGTGACTGTCCTTTTTCAAATATATTTTCTGAATTACTAGAAATATATGCATCCAACCATGCGACCACAATGTTTAATACTTCAGACTTAAGCCTCGTACACACGATGCAACGGTCGTACAACCGGGCGTCCAAATTTGAATGTTGGCTGTTGTGTCTTGCGTACTAACGTGCACTAAGCGATTGTACGACCAAGCCTAACGTGGTGACGTGTTACAAGTGTATAAAGAGGAAGTTCAGGTGAATGTGATTTGTGAATTAGGAATGTAGGTTTACACGAACTGACACTTCCAGGCATTCCTGACTTCTGAGCATGCGTGTTTTGCACATACAACCTGTTGGACCAACTTCTCTGTACACACGGTACAACAGTCGTACGACCGCTTGTACAACAAAAATTTTCTAGTCTGCTCACCCAACTTCTGTTGTATGACCATCGCACGATCGGATGATCGTACAACAAGTTGTTGTACGACCATTGCACGAGGCTTAAGGCATTCCAGACATTAATATTTTTTTGTGTTCAACAGTGGGGGTTGAATATAAAATAATGATCCAATTTCCCCATCCACACATGCAAGGTGGATGGAAGAAATCACTTCCGCTGAGATATTGTGTTCTGACAGCTGGTAGACTTCCCTGCCATCAGAACATATTGATCAGTGCCACTGGCTATAGCTGGCAGCACTGATAAATCAGGTAAAAAAAACCCTACAGGCTGCTCGTACACAAGTCGATCAATGGATAGACAAACTTCTGTACAGCCAGGGTGCGGATATATAAATCTTAATTCATCCGATTCCCTGCTGAACGAGACAAACTTTGAAATATGAATGGTTGGCTTAACTCTCCCTCCCATTATGTAGATTTCTTTTCTTAGCAGATTTTTAGGCTGACCCCATACATGTAGGCAGAGTTGGACAGACCTCAAGGCAGCAAGTCTTAAGCCTTGTACACACTACTAGTCTTTTTATTCAACTCAGAACTGACAGCTTAGGTCGGAATCGCTGTAAAAACAATCTGATGTTAGTACAGCGATCTCCCCTGTTATGCTATTGTGTTCTGACAGAGGGACACCCCCCACCAGAACACTCTGGTCAGCCATTGGCTGAGAGCGCTGACCGGGAGCTAGTTGGGAGACCTTTTTCAGTCATGTCCATTCGACAGAAGCCAGCCAAATAGCTGGCTTCTGTTGGACTGGCTGCCATACACACGGGCCAAACATCTGCCTGTTTCTATTAAACCAGCCGATGCAGCCCAACATTCGGCCCGTATGTACTAGGCTTTAGGAGTACTGCAATGTTCTCTACTAACTGGTGTACTCTACTTACCTAGCAAGTTTATATGATTGGAGAAAGAAGGATGTACAAAATTATGTTAACAGCAGACAACTGTTGGCACCATGTATTTCATGGATAAACAAGCAGCAAATTGGGACAGGTTTTTATAAATCTTTGTCCCCTTGAGAGGCCTTGATGCAGGTAAATGGAGGCTTAAAGAAAACCGTCCTCCATTCTAGATGCAAATGGCCATATCAGACATCGGACATATTGCAGTTAACTTTAGTGTTTTTTTTTTTTTCCTCCAAGAGACCCACACCGTAATTTTTTCAATCATTTAAAACTGCATTTTCTTTCACAATAACCCTATTCAGCATGCATATATCCACAAAGAGGATATGTAACTGGCTATTTCTCATTCACAGAGTCTTCCATCACTAGACCTTCTATACAATGATAGATTTGAAGTAAGGAATATACCACATAGGGGTTGCAGAAATAAGCTACAATGGTAAACCTTTTGTGAATTTATTCTAATGTGATGCAATCATATAATAAATGTCACTTTCTTTTTGCAATTATCATTTATGTCCATAAATAGTTAATTACTGGATGTTGAAGTAGAATCTATCAAAACAATCTGTTTGTATACAACACTTATATACTCATAGTATGTATATATGAATAGCAAGCTATATTGGTTATCTTGCAGGTTGGAACATAGGCTATTGGCTAAAATTTTAAATCTGACAAATTTTCTCTAACTTTAATCCCTTAGAACAGTGATGGCGAACCTTGGCACCCCAGATGTTTTGGAACTACATTTCCCATGATGCTCATGCACTCTGCAGTGTAGTTGAGCATCATGGGAAATGTAGTTCCAAAACATCTGGGGTGCAAAGGTTAGCCATCACTGCCTTAGAAGGTCTAAGGCTCCATTCACACTAGTGCGTTTTTTGATGCAGTTTACAGAAATGCAGGGAAATTCTTTCAACATGGGTTCCTATGGAACATGTTCACATCAATTCTTTTTTGTGCCTCTGCGTTTTTGGAAAGGGTTGGAGACTTTTTTTATGCAAAAAGCAGCATTTTGAATGCAATAGACTTCAATGGGTAGGCATGAAAAACACAAGTGCTGCGTTTTTACCACGTTTTGTGGTTTAAATCTGGCTAGCAACACAATTTTCCCAAAAAATAAAATATAAATATAAAAATGAAAAAATGCAAACGCGGTAAAAAATGCGGAAAGCACAGCAAAAAACTGTGAAAAAAACGCTGAAAAGCAACATGCATTGATGTAAATCAAGCCTAAAGCATACAAAAAGCATTCTTATTTTTACCCAATCCTGTCAAAAATTATTCGATTTCACTGTTAAAGGGGTTGAAAACCCTCAGGATTTTTCACCTTAATGCATTCATGCATTAAGGTGAAAGACCTCCTTTAGTGTAGGAGCCCCCCAGAGCCCCCGTTTTACTTACCTGAACGCTATCTTTCCTGCGCCAGGGATGAGCACACCCACTCCAGCCGGTGTCTCAGGACCTGATTGGATAGATTGATAGCAGTGCAGCCATTGGCTCCCACTGCTGTCAATCAAATCCAATGACATGGGAACCAGAGGGTGGGTCCAAGTCCTGCTGTCTGCGTCAATAGACGCAGCAGCAGGACTCGGGAGCATGCCTGCAGGAGTGTCCCCAGGGAAGCGCTTCCCCGTGGGGCCACTCGATGCGGGGAAGAGCCAGGAGCGCTACAGAGGGACCCCAGAAGAGGAGGATCGGGGTCACTCTGTGCAAAACTCTTGCACAGAAGAGGCAAGTATGACAAAGCAAAACCACTTTAATTATCTAACATTTATCCAAAATGTTTAATAGATTCTTTGGCTGAAAGAATAAACAAGGGCTTTCTATGCGTGTATACATAATAAACTGCTTCATTACAATACCTTTTCTCCCTAGAATACAGTTACAATGAAAACTGTCCAGCAATGTTGCAGATTTGTAAGAGAACATTTCTAATACATTTCTCCAGTTTCATTTGGTATCCACACATTTTAAGAATACCTTTACCATTTAATTTTCAAGCCCCTCTGTATTCACATAGAAAGTAATTTTGCTATAGCTGACTCAGGATTGACATAATTAATTTTTAAACATCTTCTGGTATCAGCTGTGTGCAGCGAGACATAGGGATTTGATTTAAATCCCATGATAGGAGTTAACAGGTTGGGACTTTTGGTTTCTTACACTGCATACAAGTAACTAACACTAGGAGATACAAAATGCATTTATCATTAAGTGACAAATCCACAGGGTTTAAGAGTAAGTTTTAGGGCTATGCAACACAACGTTTTTGCTGGTAATATATTAGGTCTCTTAATGTGTTAATTATATTTCCCTTCTGTGTGTTGACATAAGATTGGAGGACAGGGCAATGATTATCTAAAATCTATAGGTTATTTAAATTGAGCGTGCATGTTATGCCTTTTCCTTTAGGGAGATCTAATGGCTTATCCAGATTAAATGGTTTATTTTCTTCTTTATAAAATAGTACTCAAACCACAGTGAAATTTCTGTCTAAACCTGTTAAAATTACAGCTTTCAGACAACAGGTGATAATACAGTATCTCACAAAAGCTAGTACACCCCTCACATTTTTGTAAATGTTTTATTATATCATGTGAAAAACACTGAAGAAATGACACTTTGCTACAATGTAAAGTAGTGAGTGTACAGCTTGTATAAGTCTCCATGCACACTGTAGCTGTTAAACGATTTTGGCTGTTTTGGCATTTTTTTTTTTAACAGCCCATACACTGCCCTCTATGTTATCCTATGTGTCCACACACACATGGACATTTATTGTCGATTATCAGCAGTCGCTGTTGTCAGAACGCTCTTAAATATTCTGACCATAAAAAACGTTGAAAGCCAAAAACGCTCATAAATGCCCAAAAATGCTCAAAAATTGCTCATTTGGCCATTTGATCCATTGAAAAAAAAAAACGCTTCTAGAAGTGAACGCGGCAAAACGCAGCTAAACGTGGCATGTAAAACATGGCTTAACAGCTGTTTTAAGCGCCAGTTTCTAGCTGTCAAAAAAAAAATCATTCAGGGGAGGTTGAAAAAGCATCCCGCGTGCATGGAGGCTTACAGTGTAAATTTGCTATCCCCTCAAAATAACTCAACACACAGCCATTAATGTCTAAACCACCGGCAACAAAACCGCTGAGTGAAAATGTCCAAATTGGGCCCAAAGTGTCAATATTTGACAAAATGACATTGGCTTGGTATCAAAAGAGCCCTGATTTTTCCACTTCTTAATAAGTGGTCATCTTGGTTATGTGCTTGGGGTCATTATGTTGGAGTCTCAGAAGGGAGGGGTTCATGCTCTGCTTCAGTATGTCACAACACATGTTGGCATTCATGGTTCCCTTAATGAACTGTAGCTCCCCAGTGCGGAAGCACTCTTGCAGACCCAGACCATGAGACTCTCACCACAATGCTTGACTGTAGGCACTTGCCTTTGTACTCTTCACCTGGTTGCCACCAGACACGTCTGACACCATCTGAACCAAATATCTTGGTCTCATCAGACCACAGGACATGGTTCCAGTAATCCATGTCCCTAGTCTGCTTGTCTTCAGCAAACTGTGGGCTTTCTTGTGCATCATCTTTAGAAGAGGCTTCCTTCTGGGAGGACAGCCATGCAGACTAATTTGATGCAGTGTGCACCATATGGTCTGAGCACTGACAGGCTGACCCCCCCACCCCTTAAAATTCTGCAGCAATGCTGGCAGCACTCATACATCTATTTCCCAAAGACAACCTCTGGATATGATGCTGAGAACGTGCACTCAACTTCTTTAGTCAACCATGGCGAGGCCTGTTCTGAGTGGAACCTGTCCTGTTAAACCGATGTATGGTCTTCGCCACGTGCTGTACTCACTTTTGTTGCCAGCGGTTTAGACATTAATGGCTGTGTGTTGAGTTAGGGGACAGCAAATTTACACTGTTATACAAGCTGTACACTCACTACTTTACATTGTACAAAGTGTCATTTCTTCAGTGGTGTCACATGAAAAAATATAAAATATTTACAAAAATGTGAGGGGTGTACACACTTTTGTGAGATACTGTATTTCTACAAAATCCAAATCTAATTATACAAAGTAGAGTGTTCCAATAGTAAGATACAGTTTGTATTCTTTAACCGTTTTTTTTTATTATACAAGATTTACTGTATATAGCGGCAACAGTTTGCGCAGTGCTTTACAAATTTTCAGGCCAACATCTAGCTATCCTACCGTCTCATGGATTGTAAATACTATACACAACTAAAAGTTATTGTACTGAAAGCCAAGAACAAAATTAACACTTAGATGAGCTGACAGCATTTGTTTTTATCCTCCATTTTCACCTGGTAATCCTGCCAGTAACACACTTCCTAGGGTAAAAACACTTGCACGCCATTCGGTATTCATGGAAAAGGAACATTGTTTCTCTAGGACAGGAATTGTGTTAGGCCAACAGATCACCTACCACTCTACTCATCTCCGTAACTTAATCGAGGAGTGTTTTGTAGGCCAAGGAGCTTAGAACAACGCAAACTGATAAAAAGCCAGCAGAGGCAGAGAGGACTAGTGGGTCAGCTCACTAGATGTCGGAAAGGATCAACAGGTATTTTTTGCACAGATATAATAAAACGCATTTAATGGTCAATTAATCAGGTCAAAAGAATCAAATACTAGAAGTTTGTCGTTGGAGTGTCTACAAACTTTAAATGCAGTCTTTGCAATTTTTTTTTTAGATAAAATTGTACACAAGCATATAAATAGGTTTAATGTTTAGGAAACCTTGTTTCTGTGTAGAACATAAGGAGAGCCATACTCTATTTGCGTATTATGTATACAAGCTTTTCTCCCTACTTTGCAGTCCTACATAGAGGTCTTGTTTTATTGCTGTTTCTCAAAGACCAAGTTTGTGAGTCAGATGACTCAGAATCCAAAGATTGAGCAGATGTGTTTTCATTAAAAGGAACCTCTGCTTATGCATGTTTCATCACATGATGAGTTAATTGCCAAGGATCATAATAGATTTATATTAAAATGTAAACAATTGCCTGTGTTCAAGCTATTTTACGTTACTATCAAATGAAAGTCAAACCAGCTGTGGGTGTTAAGTTGCCACCCTCCCAGTTTCACACTTAATAATAATAATAATAATAATAATAATAATAATCATTATCCACTAATGGGATCTCAGCCTAGGTTCACATTGATGTGATTTGACATGTCAAATTGCATGCCAAATCGGCAGCTTTTGCCCACAGTGGCACCATCCGAATCGGTGCGATGCCGACTTTGCGATGCTGCACCAATTCCCAAAATCAGTTTCTGTACTACTTTTGGCGATTTCAGGTGCAATTTCAATAGATATCTGTGCAGGAAACCGTATAGATGTCTCTGATATAGTGGGACTGACATGTGGGAATGAAATTGTGTGCGTTCAGCTGAACTTGCACAATTTCATTCCCTCAGCAGTGTGAACCTTGGCTTAAGGGCAACCAAAAACAAGATAAAAAAATATTGTTTTTGGTTGCCCTTAAAATCCCATTAGAGGATAATGATGGTATCATGTAAGTCACTATAGAGTAAAATACCCAACATTTTTAAGATATTTAAAAGGATTGTAAAGGTACATAGAAAAAAAAAACACAACACAACAACCATGTCTATACTTACCTACTCTGTATGGAATCACACAGAGCAGCCAAGAACCTCCTCTTTTAAGCCCCCCCCCCATGCTTTTGTTCCCTCCTCTTTGGCATGTGCCCCCATGAAAAGCCGCTTCCCATGGGGGCTCTCGTGCGTGCTCACACCCGAGTCCCTCTGCTGTGTCCATTGACACAGACAGCAGGACTCAGCCCAGCCCTCTGCTCCCTTGTCACTGGCTTTGATTGACAGCACTGAGAGCCAATGACTCCTGGCGCCCCTGCAAAGCCAGCGAGACCTAGAAGCGAGGGGAGAAAAGATTTGCAGGTGTGCATGGCGCTGGATCGAATGAGGTCTCAGGTAAGTAAAAGGGGAGAGGGGGGTGCTGACACCTAAACATTTTTACCTTAATGCAAGGAATGCATTAAGGTAAAAAATGTGTAGACTTTACAACCACTTTAAGACTTCCACAAATGAAAACACGTATGTTTGTTGCCAACATACATTTGGCAAGCTTTCATGCAAGTTACAGGATGCTATTAATTATGTCCCAAGAAAAACTTGATCCAAATCTAAAAATGTGTGTAAATACTTGAGTCTCATTTATCTACAAACATGCAGTGTGTGCTCCTTAACAGCTGGGGTCTTTATACCATCTTGTCTTTTGAGAGTGTTTGAAATGAATTTGAGCAAGCTTAGTATCAATTTGGATAGGACTGACAAAAATTACACATGCAGAGTACCAAAACAGAAAAAAAAAGCAAAATGCAGTGACAAAGTAAAATGGGCCTTGCTAAAATAATGTGCCTGGGAGCAGACTGAAAACCTGACAATACTTGCAATTTACTTCTAATTAGATTATATCACAACCCCCTCCAAATTCTATATATTGTGACTTGACCAAAATGTAAGTGACCAGTATAATGAAAGCTAAACAACTGTGATAACAGTGTAAGGCTCGATTCACACTACAGGCGGCCCCCGGGTTACAAACAAGATAGGGTCTGTAGGTTTGTTCTTAAGTCGAATTCGTTTGTAAGTCGGAACAGGTACATTTTTTAAGTGTAGCTTCAGCCAAAAAACGATTTTTAAGCTTTTTGGATAACATAGGGAAGGCTTAATACCCCTATAATGTTTATTTTGCTGTCTGAGCCCCTGTTCATAAGATTTCACCTCACTTCCTGTTCCAATTTTATGTGAATTTTGAAAATTTTGGGCTGTTGTGGAAACAAGCCTTGCTAATAAAGCATCAGTGCAGACACCTTTTTCCCATGATAACTCTTACAGGAGTGAATTTCCCTTCCTAGGGGGAGATCTCCTCTCACTTCCTGTTGTCTTCCTCCGTTTGTAAGTAGGAGTCAGATGTTTGTAAATAGGCGACCGCCTGTAATATGTTTTTTGATGTATTTTGCTGAAATGCAGGGAATTTTTTTAACACGGGTTCCTATGGAACATGTTCACATAAATGCTTTTTTGTGCCTCTGCGTTTTTGGAAAGGGTCGGGGACTTTTTTACATGCAAAAAGCAGCGTTTTGCATGTAATAGACTTCAATGGGCATGCAAGAAAAATGCAAGTGCTGTGTTTTTGATGCGTTTTTACCCCCCCCCCCAAAAAAAATATAAAAAATTAAAAATAAAAAAAACGCAAATTGCGGCAATATCGCTATAAAAATGCATCAAAAAAGGGAAAGCACAGCAAAAAGCAGTGAAAAAATGCTGAAAAGCAAAATGCATTGATGTGAATTGAGCCTATTAATGCAGCATGCAAACAAGCTCTTTTCATCAGTGGCACCCGTCCATTAAGGGCGCACGGACACCGCACCCTCTATCATGCCACCCCCTATATGAATAATGGATAAATTCATGCATAGCATGAATCTATTCACAGCCGCCGCGACCACCCCCTATTCATGCGCCGGCCCCTTTCAGGAGGCCATATGCCTGACTTAGTGTGGCAGAGTTTTTTTTTTTGGAAGCACCTGATTAGAGCCCTAGGCTCTAATAGGCTTCAAAATAGGGTGGACTCACGAGCGCAGAGCATTGCGCTCAGAGCCCACCCAGGTGTATTCGAATAGCAAATGAATATTCACTTTCCTAACACTGAATTGCCTCTCCCCCATTTAGGAAGCGCGGGTCTGATACCAGTTTCCCAGTTGGCTGACAGGTCAGGTGATCCTATTGGATGAGCAGAAAGGGGAGGACAGCCCACTACAGGTGTGGAGTATCAGTGATTTTCTGGGAGATCTGGTGCAGGTCTGGACAACCGCTGATCCAAATCCATGAGAAGCTGAAGAAAAGACCGCACTCCAATGACCGGAAAAAACTTTGCGGTTTTAATGTGAACCAAAGGTGGATAAAATGTCCAGGCAGATAGTACAAAAAGCAGCAAAAGGTTAACGCGTTTCACGGATCTATAGTCCGCTTAGTCATAACCTGATCCTATTGGATGCCTAAGAGGAAGAGGAGGGGGTGCACGTTGGAAGCTGCCATGATCCACATTACAAGAAGAGGAAGAAAGCTGCCACTCGCCAGACACGTTGCCCGCCCACTTCCTAGACGGGGTAAGTGCGAGGCTTTGATGTCCCGACTGTCATCCCGTGGGGGTATAGTTGCCGCCCCCCAAAAGAAAAAACTGCCACTGCTTTCCATCACATGAGCATTGAAGTCATTCACTGTTTAAGACTCAGTTTCACCTGTTTTTAAAAAAATGCTTTCTACTTGCATCACTTCCCATAGATCATATCGCACTGGATTGCTACATCACAGAAGAGGGTGTAATAGGGCGTGTTCACTACTCTGGACCGCACCTCCCTTATTACTATACCACCTCTTTTATATTTTCACCCACTTTCTGTACAATCTCCCTTAAATCTACCATCAGCTATATAGTGTAAGGGCCTGCCTAATAGATTGTTCAGGTGTCCTCCTATTCCATAGTTTTGGTAAATCTAAAGGAAATTGCACAGAGATTGTACAATCAAATTGCATAGTGTATGACCATCTTTATACAAGTTCATAGGAGGGAGCGGATGAAGACACTCAGCTGTCAGGCCCCGTTCCCATCTATGCATAGAGGGAACTCCCCTTCCCACACCCTGGAATAGGCTGCCCAATTCATGATAAATGCCCTAAAGAAGATCCAGAACTTTTTATTGGAGCAGCACATGGTGAATTTTTTACTGCGCTTTTTAGAGTGTTTGTAACGCATTTGTTCATACTTGGGGTGCCATTAACATTGAATGATAATGCAGGCATAATGAGCATTCTCAGTGTGTTTCTGAAATGCATGATAAAGCACATGTTTTCTGTGTGGTTTGCCATGTGGTCAGAAATGCACAGATGTGAATGGAGACTCATTGTTCTTGTGTAGAGTTGAACGAACTTCTGGAATTCCGGGTTCTGCTGGTTCGGCCGAACTTTGGGACAAAGTCCGGGTTCGGGTCCGGACAGAACCCAAACTTTGTCCCGGACCCCGAACCCCATTGAAATCAATGGGGACCCGAACTTTTAGGCACAAAAATGGCTGTAAAAAAGTCCTGGAAAGTCCTAGAGGTCTGCAAAAGGAAGGAAATGGGGGTAAGGGAGGGACAAGTGTCCTACAAAGAAATGGGGACAGGGAAATGACTAAAAGCATTTTTTTAAAAATAATTTCATAAAAAAATCAAAAATGGAGGTGGCTGTGGACCATCTTCAAACTGGGTCTGAAAAGTATTAATTAACGGTAGAAGCCATATCACTGTTCTAAAATCATCTTCAAACTGGGTCAAAAAAGTATAAATAAGCCGGGAGTAAAGAAACATCCTGTGAACAGGGAGGGAATGGGGGTAAAGGAAGGAAAACGTCTGGAGATCCTGAAAGGTCCTGAAAAAATGTCGGTAAAAACACGGATTTTCAAGCCCAGGGGTAACTAAAGTTACCCCAAGCCCCAGGCCCTGTTTCAAACCCAAGACAGGCCTGGGCTTGGGCCTGAAACAGGGTTTCAAGCCGGCTTGGTCGTCTTGGGCCTTAAGGTCTTC
>BLSH010474556.1:280067-362358 GCA_018402905.1 Glandirana rugosa | reverse complement strand
ATGGCTGTAAAAAAGTCCTGGAAAGTCCTAGAGGTCTGCAAAAGGAAGGAAATGGGGGTAAGGGAGGGACAAGTGTCCTACAAAGAAATGGGGACAGGGAAATGACTAAAAGCATTTTTTTAAAAATAATTTCATAAAAAAATCAAAAATGGAGGTGGCTGTGGACCATCTTCAAACTGGGTCTGAAAAGTATTAATTAACGGTAGAAGCCATATCACTGTTCTAAAATCATCTTCAAACTGGGTCAAAAAAGTATAAATAAGCCGGGAGAACCCATATCACTGTTCTGCAAACATCTGGAAACTGTAACACTTTAAATAAAACCGGGAGAAACCATACTACTGTTCTGCAAACATCTGGAAACTGTGTGTGAAACTATAGCAGAGAGAAGAACAGGGATATGGGTTCGCTCTGCTATAGTTTCACATAGAGTTTTTAGATGATTTTAGAACAGTGATATGATGTCACTGTTCTAAAATCATCTAAAAACTCTATGTGAAACTATAGCAGAGCGAAACCATATCCCTGTTCTTCTCTCTGCTATAGTTTCACACACAGTTTCCAGATGTTTGCAGAACAGTGATATGGGTTCACCCGGATTTAAAGTGTTACACACAGTTTCCAGATGTTTGCAGAACAGTAGTTCAGTTTGTCCCGGTTTTAGTTAAAGTGTCACACACAGTTTCCAGATGTTTGCAGAACAGTGATATGGGTTCTCCCGGCTTATTTATACTTTTTTGACACAGTTTGAAGATGATTTTAGAACAGTGATATGGCTTCTACAGTTAATTAATACTTTTCCGACACAGTTTGAAGATGGTCCACATCCACCTCCATTTTTGATTTTTTTATGTTTTTATTTTTTTTTAATATTTAAAGTTATTTCCCTGTCCCCATTTCTTTGTAGGGCACTTGTCCCACCCTTACCCCCATTTTCCTTCCTTTTGCAGACCTCTAGGACTTTCCTGGACTTTTTTACAGCAATTTTCAGAACTTTTAGTAAAATTACCAGAACCCCGGACTTTTTTTGAAAAGTCCGGGTTTGGGTCCGGGTCCCAGACACCCCAAAGTTCGGTATGGACCCGAACTTTACAGTCCGGGTTCGCTCAACACTATTCTTGTGTAAACATAGCAATTTCTCTTTTAGGCCTCATTCACACCTAGTGCAGTGGGAGTGCACATTTGTTGGCTTGTTTTCCCCATGACACGCATAGGGCAGCCCATTTAGATACAGGTGGCAAATAGTTCATAAGAGGTTTTGCCATGTTGTGTTTTGCACATTTTTACTGCATATTTTGCTGCTTGCGTCTTTACATGGCAAAATGTGTGTTTGCTTCTGCGTTTGGGGTGCTAACAACAATTAATGGCACCAATAGCGCAACTAGTTCACTTTAGATGTATAATACAATCCGAGAACAATGATCGCTAATTGCATTGAAATCACATGAACCTGCAGAGGTGGGTGGGAGCAATCTCCTGGAAGAAAGGGGGCAAGGCAGGTGCAGGGTGTGTGTTAATGAGATCAGCTGGTCAGCTATTTCCTCCTACTTGTTCTTCCATTATGAAGACCAAATTCAGGACAACTAATGGAGGAGTTTTCACCAGGTCACTGAGGCAGAGGTAAGGCCAGGTGCAGGATAAATAGAAAGTTTTCTTTTCTGCAAACAAGAGGTATATTGGTACATAGGGGAGCTGGAATTTAATTTAAAAAAAAAAAAGACAAGTGAACTTAGCCACCTCCATGTTCAGTTCGCAAATATTCACCCTGTGAAGACATATAACTTATGTTTTGCTTACATAATGCAGTTTAATGCAATTTCAACCTGCTTTAAAAAAGATCAACTTGATCGGGGCAACCTGTCACCACCAATTTTAGTTATTTCAATTTGATAAAAGCAGATTTAAAAAAAATGCACCTAAAGTCGCATTTTCCAAATGGGTATAGGCGTGTCAAATGTTTGGGCATTCGTTTATTCCGTTGGTCAGAATATGAATTTATTCTGGATATTGAAATTAACAAAAGTTTGCCTTAAATCTTAAAGTTAGATCTGTATAGTACAAATAACAGAAAGTATGCTTATAATAATGGTCACATTGTGGCACTATTAACAGCATAATTACCATTGCACGGTGTAATAGAAAAATATGTGTAGGCTACTGTGAATTGTTCTGTTGTGTTGTAAGCAAACAACAATATCTCATATAATTACTTATATACTAGCAGCTGCACATCCCATACTGGCAAATACCATAATTGAAAGACCAGTAGTCCAGTGTTTAAACAGTTGTCAGATAGGAGCATCATGTTACAAGGTAGATTGCTGCATGCTACTAAAACCATCAAGATGGACACAAAGTAAACATTTTCTAGGGATAACTGTTTGGATTTTATCAACCTCACACTTGTAGGGTCAGCTGCTTAACAATAACTGCACATTTTATCAATATGGCTCCCCCACCGAATCACAAAAATCATTCATATAAATACAGATTACATATGGTACTGCTGTCTTTGAACTGTCCACTCTTGTGCCAAATTGTTAAAACTCCTTGTGCCCTACAGTCCCCATTATCTGGTAAAATTACATGTAAGCCTGTGATATAGAAGGTTCACTAAAAAAACGAAAACCACCTGGCAAGTTTATAAACGGTTTCTCGCTTGTAGGCAGGATTGGTGGTTTATACATTTTTTTCTAATGTATGAAGGGGCTGTGAACCTTTTACATCAGCCACAGAACCATATGTTAAAGAGATAGGGTTCAGTTGGAAGAGGCAGCGCAGTAATGAATTGTCACTCAATATGTCATCTATGTCCAAAAGTTCTGCTCCACAAAAGTAATGGCTGCCACAAAATTACCACAAGGTGTTACAGACAAGATTTTAGAATGTAAAACATTGTATTCATGTGCCTGTATTGGTATGAGTCTGATGTATTGAAAGGTTAGGTTGCAGTAATGTGTGCAAAAAAATGTGTGCTTTATGCGCAGTAGTATATCAAATTAATTACAGTGTGATGCAATGTCATTCATTTTAAAATGACACCTCAGTGCACTTTACAAGCACATCACAATGAACATGTTTCAGTGAAGCACAATGCACAGAAGTGTGTAAATGTGTTAAAATGTTTGTTGTGGTGCAGTGGAAGCCCATTCAAAATTAATAGGCTGGCTTACCATAATGAATGCTAATGTGGGTGCAGTAATACACCTCGAATTTGTAATCAGTCATTATACATGGGTCTGTCGGTGTGCATAGCCTAATATGTGACATTAATCAACCTGATACAAATAAACTGAACTGATTTGTATGCCTTTGTTAAAATCTCTGCTGTAAATGACTGAACCTTAATATGCTTCCATTTCAGTTTTAGTGGATCCATTTGTTTTAGTTTGTTTTTGGTAAACACACAGAACGAGGAACATAAATGCCAAGAAACAAAAGTTTTATAGTTATAACAAAAAAAAGAAAAAAAAATCATAAAAATACACTGTTTTTCCAAAACCGAGTTCTGCAAATCTTCTCAATCATCTAGGATACACAAACTCTAGCTTGTTTTGGAACTGTTAATTGTTACCGTTTGCATGTTTGAGTGACCAAGTTACAGTGCAAACCAGTTGTTCAATCTATATAAATTTAAGAAACACACGTTGCCAGGGAGTGACTCATATATCAGTCTATTATATGCTACTAGACTAACTGCATTAAACAAATCGCTCAAGCCACAGCTGAAGAATAGAAGCTATATACAGAGCAGAGGTTATTGTCCAATTTAAATCTTGGCTCTTTTCCCAGAGCTGTGCAAGATTCCAATTTGTGAAAATGTTGCTCTTTGCTACTGCCAGAAAAACTGCAGAAAATGGTATTGGGAGCAATCCAGAAATACGTCTGCGAAGTGCCAATCAACAAGCCACTGAAGATTAACAGTATGACTGTACCAAATTAATTTAAATTATAGAAACATATGGGTAGATTGTTTAGCTTTGCACTTGGTGCAACACCTGCTTTTTGCAAAAACGCAAAGGATAGTAAGATAGGGACAAAAGAAGCAATGGTTAAACACCTTCAGTTTAAAGTTAAGGTTACTATAAGCATACATACTTAAATAATGATGACATGAAACTGTTAAAACATGTATTATTTGTGTCAGTTCCACAAAGATGACGAGGAAGGGAAACCCCCTAGATAGGATTCAACATATAACAAAGAGCACACAGTCACAGGTATAAGAAAAAAAAATATTACGTATTGATTATGTATTTAATACACTAGTCATAACTTTTCAAGATTCCTGGTTTAGTGTTTGTATTGTTTTTCTTGCCATTTGTTTTTGACAAATAAGTAACTCAACGATCTATGATAGATGTGTGCATGGAAGAACAGAATACCTGCTAATTCCTTCCTAGAACTCTCATTATTATGATCATTTAAGTATTTATTATGAACAGTTATGTATTATGGACAATAAAATATAAAGTATTTCAGTAATGGTATTGCAAATCATCTTTAACTTACATCCATCTATGAATAATTTTATGATGCAAATGAACCATTTTTCCTAATGTGCTGACATAATTAAAAAGAAAATAAAATTTAATTTTGAACAAATCAATCTTCTTTCTCTGCATTTGTTCTAGACTGCACTTAGAATTAATATATTGCCCTGTTCTCCAGGTTTCTCTTGAGTGCTTTCCTATTATCGCCTTTCTAACAGTAACACATCAAACAAATGTTCTTCCACTGAAATAAATATTAAAGTTGACCTATTCATCTGAAAGAAAATGAGAAAGATACTGACTCACTTTAAGTCCAAATATGACACTGATAAATGAAGCTGTGAAATTCTATCACACTCTCAAACAACATGGGCAATTCCTCCCACACGTGACTCCAGCATGGGCAATTTTCTTCATTCATCTTCATTAGACAGACTCTTGACCCTGCTCTGAGCATCCTTGGTAAAATTCAAGTTTTAACCCTTTAACTTAGACAGATCTGGCACTAAAAATGTAAGCCAACATGGCTGAGCTTTGTTACTTAAATGCAAGGACTTGGATATGGTATTTAATTTTCAAGCTTGTCCTATAGTGTTTTTCATTGCTTGCTTTTTACCTCTGTGAAAATTGTACAAGAAAACAATTTAGCACAACATTTACAGTGGCCATTCAAAAGATACAGGTAAAAAGTCTGCACTTCTTGAAAATGGATAGGCAGATAGATAGATGCTATACTAGATAGAGAGATGCTATACTAGTGAGAATGCACACCATGAAATTAGACTGCAGATGATAGCATTCATGAATTATCTACCCATTTTAAAAATTACACTGCACACAAGGAATTTAGTAATACTGGTATAGGGCTCTTTTTCAGCTGTAACATGCCAGCACCTCCCGACACCTGACCTGTATTTTCACAGAGAGAAAATGGGATATTCAATGGTAGAGAAGAAGCCAGCCAGCCAATGGAAAACAAGCAGCAGAACCAGCCAAATCTAGGCAAGAAGCTGAGTCAGCCAATGAGAGGCGAGCTAGAATGAAACAGTGTATATGGCTGGGAGCGGGAAGGTGTAAGAACTGGGCTGGTGCATGTGTGTCCTGCCTGCCATCACTGCAAATTATAAAGACACAATTCACTAGAGTTTGAAATGCATCACCACACTCCTGTGTCCAATACACTTTATTCAGATGGATGTATCTCTCTGTAAATTAAGTGAAAGGAAAAGATTAAATTTTTTTTTTCTGCCCACTGTATTTATTGTATATGTATGACATATTTATATTGTTGCCACTGGTTAGTGTTGCATGATCATAGTCTCAATTATATTACAATGTCAGCTGTGGTGTACTTGCAGTGGCTAATCATTTTTTAATACACTGTTGTATTGTGAAGGGGATGTTTTATAAATATCTTGTAAGGTCCTTTTTATCTCCTATAGTATCACTCTTTTTTGCTTTTTCACATATATTTTATAACAATGCACTGCATATACAGAGCAGTACTTTACAATGTAGAGCCATTTCAAAGCCTGCATAATAATTTGGTGTTGCTTGTGTGTGGAGCAGTGCTTAGGAGGCAAGAGAGTACCAGCAAGAGGACCTAAAAAGCTCTATATACTTTGGGGTTGACTTACTAATAGCTTACTCACTTTGCAAGGGAATTCTCCCCAGAGCTTTAAATATAAAGTGAAGCTCTGCTGACTTTCATAATCCAATCATGTGCAAGTAAAAAATTTTTTTTTATATTCCTTGCACATTTTTGGGTACTCTTTGCGGTAAGACATTTCACCACATTCACTATGCTCTAGAGTTCCTTTACACAGTACAATGTCCCTTGCAAAATGAACAGCCGATTTACATTTAGTAAATCAACATCTTTGTGTGCAAAAATTTCATTTTCCAGTCATAGATAGTTGGATGGATATCGCTCTGTAATGGCCATGGGGGGTTATAATTTCTTTTTTACAAGTACTTACTGTGATCTCTTGCTTTGTAAGAGCTGTAACATTGATAATTTATTGGTGCTGATCTCCCATGGCCAATCGCTCCCCTGAGTGCACCAATTAGCAATGTATATTAGAGATGAATCGGCATGGAAAAATTAAATCCTGGCAAAGCAGACAATTATACAAGTTTTACAAGTTTTTTCAAAACTTGTTATCAAGCACAGAAACTGTTCTATGGACTGAAATAAGACCCTATCCAGAACTCCAACCACCATAAGAGTTAATTTATTTCAAAGAAATAGTTTGTGTCATGCCTGGCTCACAAAGGCTCTCAATCTAGCAGATCATCATTGTAGAACACTCCTTGTTTACTATTTCCCAGCTGTGAGCCAATGGTAACAGATGGAAAGAGTCACACAAAGCTTTCCTATGACCTCCTATTGTGAAGAGAAGCTACTGAAGCATTAAACAACCTGTTCTTATTTTCTCTGTTCTCTTCAACTATCTAGAAGAGAGTCTCCAGTGTACAGCAGTGAAAGACTATGAACTGAACTCCTGCGAGCCAATTACTAGCATAGATTTGGCAGAAGATCCTGTGTTCTTACCATGAAACATAATGCAAATCCAAACAAGCTAGAGACTATCATACACATCATTTAACGATAAACACTGTCTATATGTTTTTCTGTGTCTTCTTTATGAAAGATATTACACACAGCTAGGATGCCAAGTGCATGCCTACATTTATGGGTTTTGTTATTTTTCTACTAATTGCTGCAATCCACAAATAGTGGATTTTTTAACAATGTTTTAGACATACTCTTTCTATATAGAATTGGATTACGGGACCTCAGAGTATTTATACACAACATATTGAATAAGGAAGCATGCAGTGCATTATGCAAGAATAGTAGCAATGACCTGGTGCACTACCAGTTGTGACTAGTGAATTCTCCCAGGTTCGATTTGCCAATACCTCAAAAAAGGCATTGGAAGCTGGGTACTGCTATTGGAGACATGTACCAAAGCAAAAATAAAAAATGTAAATATATATATATATATATATATATATATATATATATATATATATACATACATACACACACACACACACATTTTTTTAAAGGGAAGTCTTTCAACATAGTTTGCTATAGATGGTACAGCAAAAATGACTATTTATGTGAAATCAAAAAAAAAAAAAAGTCAGCAAAGGGATTGAGTGTCCAAAGAGATTGCATTCAGAATCATAGTACAGTTTCCCAACTGACTCTAATCTCGCACTATGCAGTTTACCATATTTTATTATGTTTTTACTTCCATAGCATCCAATGCACTGTAGCTCCTTTGTGCCCACTACTTTGTATAATGAAGAGGCTTGCTTATCCAATCCATGATTCAAAATCTATGCAGTACATGTTAAAGTGTCTCCGGGCTGCCTAGGTTTTATATGTGACAATATATCTTAAATATGTTACAGATACATTTGATTTCTCAAAGTATATAATATTTTTAGGGTAAGGTAAAATAATGTCTAGTGTTAGATGACATAATGGTCACTATGTTTGCTATAAATCCATTATTATGTCCATAACCTGCCTCGGTGGTAGGGTGGGTGGGTGTAGTCATGCTTGACCCCTCCACTGAACATACAATGTTGGACTGATTTAACATCCACTGGTTACTCTTTTTGGAATATTACCGAACAGGTTTCACAATGCAGGTCTCATCATAGTTGACTACTTTGGCGCAGTTCATGGCCACTTATTGATGGATTCCGGCCTTAACTCCTTACCCTTTAAATATGCCATTGGTGATAGCTTCTTGTTTACGGTTTATGATGACAGAGCCATGTTGCACTCTCTTGTATTGCATTATAATGTTTTTACTGTTATTTTGAAATAATTCTGAATAAAAAGTTGGAGACAGAAAAAGTCTCTGGGCTAGACTGCACAAAACTTTGCTGGGTTGTGATTTTCAAACCCACATGATTTGTCTCTGTGAACCCAAACCTCATCCCTAACTGGGCTAACCAAAGAAAGAAAAAACATTTTCCAAAGCTACTCATACACACACACACACACACACACACACACACACACACACACACACACACACACACTCTTAATAAGTGGTCACTATACGAGCCCTATCCGCAAAGCACTACCATCTCATTGCTGTAGCTTGCAGTGCTTATAAGACAGAACATTCATAGCTCAGCCCAGTAATTATGGCAGAAAGCCAGGGTCCAGTTCCCAAGCTCTAAATACTTAATTAACCGATTCCTGGCTGGCTCGCGTACATTTACTGCTGCAGAGTGGCGCTGTTTCGCAAATTGCTGTTTATAAACGGCGGCTCACGCATGCATGGCTAGCTGGTGGCGCGCTCTCATGCCCACCGCACTCTGCAGGAGTGTGCCCGCGGCAAGCCGCGATTGCTGGCCACAGCTGAAAAACGGGGAACCGCCAATGTAAATACAGCGATTCCCCGCACTATCAGGCAGCGTGACAGGGAATCAGTTAGATCTCTCATGCTCCTGACAGCCCAGCCCCCTCACAGTTAGAACACACCCAGGGAATACAGTTAACCCCTAGAGCGCTCCCCCAGGTTAACCCAATCAATGACATTTATACAGTAATCAGTGGACATTTAAATTTACGATCGCTCTATAAATGTCATTGGTCCCAAAAAAAGTGTCAAAAATGTCTGACACGTCTGCCCCAATATCGCAGTCCCAATAAAAATTGCAGATCGCCGCCATTACCAGTAAAAAAAAAAAAAAAACGGCAGAAATTAATTCTCATGGTTTATAAACACGGCAACTTTTGCGCAAAACAATCAAACGTCGATTGCGATTTTTTTTTTAATAAAAAATATGAGGAAGAATATAAATCGTCCAAAACCAATGAAAAAATTAGTGTGTATATATATATATATATATATATATATATATTTTTTTTTTTTTTTTTTTTTTTTTTGGATTTAAGCAAAAAGTAAGAAATATTGTTTTTTTTTTTTTTTTGCAAAATTGTCACTTTTTTGTTTATATCAGTGATCAGAAATGACACAGAGGTGATCAAATACCACCAAAAGAAATCTCTATTTGTGGGAAAAAAAGGACGCAAATTTTGTTTGGGTACAGCATTGCATGACCGTGCAATTGTCAGTTAAAGCGATGCAGTGCCGAATCGCAAAAACTGCTCTGTTCCTACAGTAGGAAATCCTTCCGGGGCTAAAGTGGTTAATGAATATTTCAGTTAAACTGTAATAGAGGAAGTGTGAAATCTGGAATAGGAGCAGTGTGAATCTGTAGAATCTCCCATAATCCAATTACTACTTTGATTCAATCTTAGAATAAGTAAATATAGAAATGAATCTTCAAAGTTGCTTGGCTCCCAAATGAAACCCTTGAAAGGGTTTTTATAAGATCAGAGATGTGGATTGGTAGAAGGTACCTGAGTGTTATTTTTTTTTTATTATTTTATGCTAAATTACTAAAAAGGGAGGTTTGAAGTGTTGATTTTTATTGGTATGATTTACTTGTGACAGGGATATGAAATAATTCCTGATCACTTACATTAGAACTGATGTACCGTAAGAATCTAGTATCCATAGGCACTAGAGTAGACTAATGCTTTCAAAGTTGGAGAAGATGTTTCCATTTTTTAATTTAGGTCATCCTCTTGGAGAGATTTCTGGGTGAAGGGCGACACAGAGGTGACAATTGTATGACAGGAAGCCTTAAGCCTCGTACACACGGGTGCAATGCTTGTACAGCCAAACGTAGAACTTTGGACCAAGATGGATGTTGGCTGTTGTGTCTCGCGTACTGTCATGCACCAAGCAATCGTACAACCAAGCCTAACGTATTGACGTGTTACGAGCGTATAACAAGGAAGTTCAGGTGCATGCGATTTGTGAATTAGGAACATAGGTTTCACAAAACGGACACTTCTGGGCGTTCCTGACTTCTGAGCATGCCTGTTTGCATGTACAACTTTGTTGGACCAACTTCTCTGTACACACGATACAACAGTTGTACAACCGCTTGTTGTACAACCAAACTATTCTAGTCTGCTCATCCAACTTCAGTTGTACAACTATTGTACAATGGCTGTTGTAATCGCGCGTACTAACGGTTGGATGATCATACAAGCTGGTTGTACGACCATTGTTATACAACCGTTGTACCATGTGTACGGGCCTTTAGGCTTGGTACACACAGATACCAATTTTTATAAAAGCTTATGTACAGCAAGCTTTAGAAAAGCATTTAAAACACCTTCAACAAGCTTTGAAAGCAACCCTCAGCTTTAGTCTGAGGATATATAACACAAATCTAAAGTAGTGGCTTTAAACAAGCTGTCCGCAGGCTTCAGTGGACTTTAATCAAGTTTCAAGCAATGCTGGAGCTTACTAAAGCCTGCCTTACCATTCCGATCTGTGTTTCAAATCTCCAAATTTGAGCTGAATATTACTTTTAAGTCTTTTAAAAAAGAATTCCTGGTATGGCAATTTTTGCATAGTTACAATAGTTCAGCTACTACAGGTGCCACTACTACACTGATTTACACCAGCTTTTTGTGCCGAACCACTGCCCTGCATTCATTATGGAAACAGGAGGTTGCTCACTCTGAAAGGACATCTGAATGAGAAATGCAAAGTGTTCTCTAAATGGTGCCTATGCTAACTGGATGACAGCGGTGGCCCATCCATTAGGGACACACAGGTGCCATCCCCCCTATCCATGCATCTGACCCCCCCGATCTACATGCAGAGCTCCGGACCATGGATTCCAATGGGGGGGGTGGGTTTTTAAGCATGTGATTAGAGCCAGAGGCTCTAATAGGCTTAAAAAAAGGGTGAGCTTGGGGTGCAGAGCACAACACTCCAAGCACCCCCAGTTGTGTGACAACAGCGAATGAATATTCGCTATTGCCACACTTCTCCTCCTCCTGGCCAATCAGGAAGCGGGTCTTGAGACCCGTCACCGGACTGGCTGAAAGGACAAGCCTAGGAGGAGAGAGGAGATGCACAGCGAAAGCCCCGTGATGCAGAAGAGGAAAAGAGGACATAGGAGCAGCCGCCAGCTGGAGCCAAAGTGCTGCCTGTGACGAACGTGGGTATCAGATCACTGCCTTCCTCACTCACCAGTGACAGGGGACCAATTGAGCTCACACTGCGATTCTCACTAACGTAACAATACCACTCTTCCAGCACAAAGATTCTCCAGCTTGCAGGACCACCGTCTAAGTGTCAGCCGCCTGAGAACAATTGTTGCTGGGTTAATTCAAGCAATTAACCCTTTCTCTGCCACTACTAACCTTTGATCCGGAGTGTTAGGTCTCCAACACTTAGCAATACCAATTATGATTTTAGAATAACCACCTGTAACACACACTGTCACCACAGAAAAGGGATATTCAGATGAGTTATCCTAAACCGTAGCGCTCGTCAAAGGAACAGATTTGTTATAGCTTGCATTAAGAGCTTTAGGGACAAGATTAACACTTTAAAAAACAAGGTTTAATAATAAAAGGTCCAGTTTGGTGCAGTAAAATATTTACAGAAAAATGTTGTTACAAAGCAATGAGACATAATATACAGCAGTAAAGAGAGAAGACAGAATGGGAGGGGGAAGAGTCACTTGCATTTAAATGTCCGTGATCAGAGATTCATTGACAGCAACGCATTCTCAGAGCTTCCGCCCCTTATTGGGCCTGAAGAAGAGGCGGAAGCTCCGAGAATGCGTTGCTGTCATCACACCGCTAGCACAAGTGAGGTCTTTCATCGCATAGCTCGGCCAGAGGAAGCGCTGGGAGCCACCGGCGTTTGCCTCATCCACAGCAATGCAGTATTGGACTCACACCATCCCACACTCCACATGAGCTGGCGTGACCATTGTTACAGCTCACAGTGGCTTACACTGCATTGCGCTGTTACATCATGTATTTGTGAGTAACATTTTTAATCTTTAATAAATGTCCTACATGACAGTTTACACTTAGAGGCGCACGTGTATTTTTGTCCCCTCAAAAAAAATGTATAAACAATGTAAAGTAACAAAAAAGCATGAACATTTGATTTCACCTTATAAAAAAACAATCCATTACATTTCAGATTTTTATAATACTTATGCCGATTCATTTCCTCATCCAACACTAAAGAACAGAATCCATGCCAAATTTGGCCATAGAAAGAAATGGTGTACAGTGATTATAGAACTTCCCACCACATCAACCTTTAGGCTCCATGTACACTAGAATTTTTTTAAGTTCCTAGGAAGCCATTAGCATTTTTTCTTCTCCTAGAAGCTAAATAGTGTTATCCTATGTGTCCATGTACATTACTTTAGGCTATTATTTTTTTGAGCTTCAGCTTCTAGGAGCATATAGCTTATAGTGTTTTTTTGTTTTTGTTTTTTTTTAAGAACCGGCCATCATTTTTTTCAAATGCAGACTTTGGTCAGAGGAGTTTTAAAATCAACAAATAAATTGATTTATGAGTAATAAAACAAAAAAAAAAAATACATCTGACCTTGCAAATCACCTTGCAAGATGCCAGTTATACAAAACTCTACTTGCTTCTACTTTGGTTGATGTAGGTAAAAAAGCATTCCAAAACACTAATTTTTAACAATCAGAACTGTTGGAAAGACTCAGCTGATACATTTTAATTGTGTAATTTACAAGAAATTATACCCAATGAGTTTATTTCCAAATATAGATTTATGTATTTTCTTTCTTTACATAATATGGATCATTGTAAAACCTGCCTTTGGTATGTTTTATAGTAGACCATAATAATTTCCGTTTTCCCCCCAACTTTCAAGTATATTTGCAAATATAAAGGAAAAAAAGCCCTCTATGATCTACGTGCTAGAAATTCCAAATCAAACATTTCCCATTACGATCGAAGTGCTCATCTGAAATACATTTCTCTTGTACATCAAGCTTCTATGTTATTAGCTTTCCTTTAAATCACAAACACACACCAATGTCAATTTCATGCATTCAAGGTCATAGTCCTACATTGTAGTTTGCAAATTTACCATCTTAGTCAAACATTTTCCATTCAGCCACTTTTATGTAGAACTAACAATTCAATAATGGAATATTGCATGGTGAATTTTAATAACACATTATACAACCCAGAAAAAGCTCCCTCAGTTTTAAAGTCTTGGAATTAATGAAGTCTTATTAGTTTCTTTCCAGTGCTTCTGTAATTATTCTTTCCACATTTTTTTTATTTAACTTAAAGAACATTTTTAAATAATGTGATTCTGTTTTCTTGTGTGCATGAAAAATTTAACATGACACACAGTGTAACTGACATTTTAATGAGCAATTATAGGGAGAACATGAAGCTACAAATTAAATTGCAACTAAATATACTTCTTCCTTACACAAACATTTAATTGTTCAAAGAAATTAGTGTGTATGTATGCCTACCTAACTTAAATACACATCCATATACTGTATACCTATACATCAGTACAAGCTACATACTAACATGTGAGTTATGCCATTTTTCCAGTGCAGGTTAAAAACAAAGAAGTTTACTTTGTAGAAACAGGCAATACAGGCACTTTTCCTCTTGTTTTAGACAGTCAGTGAAGGCTGTGTTGACATATGTTGAACCCTCCTTACAGACAATAAGTCATATTTTAGCTTAAATATAACAATGTCTGTCACAGAGAAACTGTACAACACAGACTCAAATTGTAGCACAAACAATATGAAACCCACTTCTCCAAAAATGAAGAAAAAAACAATTAGCTCATCAAGCTTGCTGCATATCTGTTCCATCTTTATATTAATGTTTGCCTTTATTTGGGCTACAGTAGCCACATTTCAAAACAGGCTAGCTTTTAAGGCAGAGTAAGACAGTAATGATGTCTAACCTGACCACAGACAGCAAAACCATATTATATGGGTCAGAGATTAGGATTTTTTTTTGTTTTGGATAAAATATTTTATTTCATTTCAGGTACTTGTATAGCGCTATCAATTTACGCAGCGCTTTACATATATATTGTACATTCACATCAGTCCCTACCCTCAAGGAGCTTACAATCTAAGGTCCCTAACTCACATTCATACATATACTAGGGTCAATTTAGACAGGGGCCAATTAACCTACCAGAATATCTTTATGTGGGAGGAAACTGGAGTACCCTGAGGAAACCCACGCAGGCACAAGGAAAACATGCAAACTCCAGGCAGGTAGTGTCGTGGTTGGGATTCGAACAAGTGACCCTTTTGCTGCCAGACGAAAGTGCTATCCACTACACCAGTGTGCCGCCCATATTTGAATCCCTTTCAAGTTTTATTGCTCTTTCTGTCCCTAACTGGGAAATGTACTCTCTGTAGTGGGGTAGTGGGGGGCATCAACATGAGGAGCACAGGTGAAATAAAATAATTTCCTAAAGAGAAACAAACAGGTAAAAAAAGAATGCTGATTCCACACAAAAGTTACTGCATTGCAAAAAAGTTTGATTGGGGAACAGAATTTATGTGCAATAAATGATTTTGTATGGAATCAGAATTCTCATTTACCTGCTCCTTTCTTTTATGAATTATTGTTTGGCATGAGATGGCAGAGTACACTGTAGCTAGCATTATACTGAGCAATAATGATGCCATGCATGTATTAATATTTTATTTAACTAAAGAATATAAGTTGTTAAAATGAGTTCTCACTGAAACAAGAATATAAACTTTCAATGCAGACATTCACGCCAGTGACTGTCTAAAAAGATTTACCTCATTGAAAAGAATTCATCTGACATCCTGTTGTGTCTATCACAGAAAGGAAAGAAAATCTCTTGAATGTGACACAGATGCCAAAAAAAAACCTGACAGGAGTTTAACCAATACCTACTGACGCAGAATATGCACATATCATGTAAATACATCAAAGGTGAAGTGCATCTTGAGGTAAACGTTTTACTTTTTGTTTTGGATAGAGTGGGGAAGGGTTATACCCTAAATAAAGATTTATTTCTATGTCTGTCCCCACTGTTGAGATGTATGAGGGGAAAACCAAACTATTAAAATTTTTCCTTAGGAGACAGATTTGAATGGGGACATCTGTTTTGGGGATTCTATCTTTCTGTTATTTCTCTAGAGCAGGACGTGAAGCAGAATTCCTCCAAAGGTATACAGAAAAAATAAACTGGTAAGGTTTTTAATCCTCCTCTACTTTATAAGCTCCAGATTCAAAAGCGAATTGTATGTCTTGATTTAAAGGCTTATTGTACGTTAGTGACCAAGAATGGTTAGAAGTTATTAGATCAAAAGGACAGCCAGTCAACTAGCATTTTCAAAAGTGTAGCTAATCCAAGTCAGCTTCCTAATTGCTTCACTACAGGCCTCATTTAATGAAATCCTACCATAAATTACAAATGAAATCTAAACCCAAGAACAAACATTTAATACATTGCAGCTTACCAGTCCTCAGATGTGGTGACTGCATTCGTTTTTAACATTTTTTTTTTCTCTTGATTTCCCTTTGGAGATTGTGCCAGTAAAACATTTCCTGTCCTAGTATGACGACAACACCCTACTGTATCAGGACAACAGAAATAAGACAGGACACTACTGGGTTTCTTTAGTTCTCAAAACAATGTAACTGATTTGGAGCACATGCAGAGAGCACAGAAAGTTATCCGCTGACAAGATTTCTAGCAAGAGTAACAGGAAGTTTTTTTTGTACCTTTCCAACAGATATACAAGCCACTGCTATGTATTGTATATGTTGTTACCAACTGCTCTCAATTTGAAAAAAAATATTCAAATAGAAGTTGTGAAAACCATATGCTATAATTGTTGTTCAGGATTTATATTTTGTCTGGAAAATAATACCAGTCAGTGGGCCAGGACTTGCTGTATGCGCAAAAGTATAGGAGACAGATTGCTCATTTGCCCCCATGTATTCGCACATGTGCACTGCTGACAAGCAGCCCATTTAAACCAGAATCCTGCACTGGTCTTCTGCTCTATGGTCTTCAGCACCCCGTGATCCAGTCTCTACGTGCATGTGTGATCCTGTTACCGTTGGCTTCTCTTGTGACCTTGCTCATGGATTATGCTTACCTACTCATGTCTGCTGTCTGCTATCTGCCTCCACTACCAAGCCTGACCTGGACTACTGACCATGCTTCTGCCTAGTGTCTCTGTACCTTGCTGCCTGATCATTGCTGACCTTTGCCTGTCCCTGACTGTAGTTCAGTGTACATCCCTGTGTATGCCATCCACTGCACTTGGTGCCACCTCAGCACATCACCAGCTGTACCTCTGCTCATCAGATATCGGCGCACTCAAGTTTCTGTTCTCAGCGGCTCTATCTTGGCACTTGTGCTGTTCTTTTGCCCCTGCAGTCCCGGTCTCACTTGGATGGGAGCGGAGCAAGAGGCCATGCTCTTCCTCTCAGGCTCCACATACAGGTACGTGACAGATATGAACATATTTGGGTTGATTTCCTAAAACTGGAGTGCGCAAAATTTAGTACAACTCTGCATAGAAGCCAGCCATCAGTTTTTTTTTTCTTTGTCAAAGCTTAATTGAACAAGCTGAAGTTTGAAGCTGATTATCTACCATGCATGGCTACACCAGGTTTTGCACTCTCCAGTTTTAAAAAAATCAAGCCCATTGTGTGATTACATATTGCACTTTAGTGCACTTTTTAGTAAAAATCATATCAATCAGTTCTAGAGAGGGCCAAATGAAAAATTGTATGCAAATACCCACACTATCAGTAAAAGTTTAGATTGGTTCAATCTCTCATCAATATAGGTTTAGGAGGTGAGAGGGGCAATTGTGATGATAGTGAGGCCTGACAAACCACAAATAATGTGAAGGGAATTAGGGCGTAGTACAAAAATACTAGCCCACCCTCATTTTCTCTAGAATTCTCTAGTCCATAACAAAAATAGTTACATTTAAGCCTTATATCCATGCTAGACATTTATGCAAGGTGACATATTTGAAAAGAATGATCCTGCCCTAGTGTACTTTGGAGGAATACAGGGCATCATAAGCCTCCACTAGCAGTGTTTTTAAAAGGAGACTTCAGATGAGGCACTGTTGTACATGGCTCCATCACAAATAGTCTAGTATGCAATTTAGCCATACACATCTGTAAGAATAAGTTTTTTTTTTTTTTACCTCAGAGCCAAACTTAAGAAATAGTTACACTGTGGCATAAAAATAGAACAATTAGTTCGACACCAAACACGACTATATTACAAAGTCCAGAAAGCTTGTAAGACACACTAGATATGCTGATCATTGCATTGTGAAATAGATGTGCATATGCACAATAAAGTACTTTAGCGCACCCATTAGACTCACTGCTTGAGTGAAGTTAGTTCTGTGACACTGTTAAGGTTGACAACCCTGGCAGGTGGCATGGCCCCACCCAAGGTGCACCAGAGCACCCAGCAAGTGTTGAGGTGTTAAGGTTTTGAGCCAGTGATCCTGAAACCTCAGGATTGCCCCACTAAAAAGTTGCAGGAGCAGGGTTGCTACACTGTGCAGATATTTGATATAATGAAAAGTCAAAGTCCAAGCAGAAGTTGAGGCAGGCAAGAGAATCCAATGTCCAGGTAGAGGTTAGGGTAGGTGGCAGGCAGCAGGATAAAATTAATGGGCAAAAGTTCACGATGAGGACAGGAGACAAGCAGGGTCAAGAAACCTATGTCAGCAATGGGTAACACAGAAACAACAGTAATCTCACATGCAAACCAGCTGGAAAGTAGACACAACACTTTGCAACATAAGGGCATTTAAACATCCTCCATAGGACTGTTTGCACACCGGTGTCAGGGACACAAGCCAATGCATGATATTGCACACCAACTGATGCATGCCAACACATGTACGCCTATGTGCACAAACGGCCATAGTCAAAAGGCTGCAAACTGGCACATGACATGCTACCAACAGAAAGGACAGACCAGGCCCCAGTATCAATAGGTGCAGACCCTGGAAGTACTGTAAAAGGAAGTCAAGAGCAAGAAAAAAGTTGCTGCATTTGACAGTTGGAGCTCTCATTTGAGTTAAAAACTACCAAGGATACTGAGAGTCATGTTTCCGAGGGTCATTGACTCTGATGCCAGATTGGACATACTCTGAACTGAACCAATAAGTTGGACTCTTTTCAAAATTAACAAATGCCACCTGTTTTTTATGGTCTTTTCGGTTTTCCGTGTCTTTTTTTAAACACAATATTTAAAAATTGTTAAGCTGGATCTCTAAATGCTCTAGCAAGAAATTTAAGAACTTCTCCTTCTTGGAAAAAACATAGTGTAAACTCTGTTAGATTCATGTGTGGGCATGGCAGAGAGTTATATGGGCATTTTAAAAAGTTGGAACTGCAACAGCAGATGCGGTGAATTGTGTTTCTGTTAAAACACATTGTGGCTACTGTGTGTAAAAGTTTAATTGCTCAGTTAACTTGCCCCATGAATGATCACTCCCAATCTGCTGGTGCTTAGATAAAACTCTGCACATGATGCAGCTGAGCAAATCACAGCTAGATCATGATTAATGTTTACAGAAAATAAAGATTTGCATATAATTTGAGCTGTCTAAATGTCTGTACATACTAAGCATTTTGACACAATATTTCCCTATGGTAACCTTTAATTACCGTATGTATTTTTGCTCAAAATGCTCAGATGAATCGTCCAAAATTGTGATAAGTTTAAATACCTTCAAGTATACCTTCTTTAGTGTTAAAAAGTAAACTAGGTCTTATTAGAGATAAATCAGGTTTAGATTTAGTATATACTGAATCCAATCCATAGTGCAATTCATCAGCATTTTCAATCTTCCCTCACTCAGCAAGAAAATAATTAACTTGAAACATATGCACTTATTGGTAAAATAGTTATATTCGTGAATGAGAATTGAATTTCAAGTCCACTAAACTAATAGCGCTGGTGAACAAAAACACAAAGCAGATCCTCAAGTGAAGCAACTGTCAATTAGTTGTTACAGAAAGATGAAAAATGTGTTCCTGGACCCATAAACAGTGCCCAGATGAATACCCCGAATCAATCACATTCTATCAATTAGTTGGAAGTTCAATTCCTCAATAGATACATTGCTTTAACTACTAAGGTTGCAATGTTATAAAATGCAGTTTCATTCTTACCCTCAGTTTTTTCTAACACTTCATTTACTGTGCAGTGCTACAGTTGTATGTAAAAGTTTAGGAACCCCTGACAATTTCCACAATTGTCATTTATAAATATTTGGGTGTTTGGAGCAGCAATTTCATTTTGATCTATCAAATAACTGAAGGACACAGTAATATTTCAGTAATGAAATGAGGTTTATTGGTTTAACAGAAAATGTGCAATATGCATCAAAACAAAATTAGACAGGTGCATAAATTTGGGCACCCCAACAGAAAAATCACATCAATATTTAGTAGAGCCTCCTTTAGCAGAAATAACAGCCTCTAGACACTTCCTATAGCCTGTAATGAGTGTCTTGATTCTGGATGAATGTATTTTGGACCATTCCTCCTTACAAAACATCTCCAGTTCAGTTAGGTTTGATGGTTGCCAAGCAGGGACAGCCCGCCTCAAATCACCCCACAGATGTTCAATGATATTCAGATCTGGGGAGTAGATTTTGAGCAGTGTTTTGGGTTGTTGTCCTGTTGAAATATCCAGCCCCGGCGCAACTTCAACTTTGTGACTGATTCCTCAACATTATTCTCAAAAATCTGCTGATATTGAGTGGAATCCATGCGACCCTCAACTTTAACCAGATTCCCAGTACCGGCACTGTCCACACAGCCCACAGCATGATGGAACCTCCACCAAATTTTACTGTGGGTAGCAAGTGTTTTTCTTGGAACGCAGTGTTCTTTGGCCGCCATGCATAACGCCCCTTGTTATGACCAAATAACTCAATCTTTGTCCAAATGTGCGTTTGCATACCTCAAGTGACTCAGTTTGTGGCGTGTGTGCAGAAAAGGCTTCTTTCGTATTACTCTCCCATACAGCTTCTCCCTGTGTAAAGTGCGTGGAATTGTTGAACGATGCACAGTGACACCATCTGCAGCAAGTTGATGTTGTAGGTCTTTGGAGGTGGTCTGTGGGCTGCTTTTGACCATTCTCACCATCCTTCGCCTTTGCCTCTGCAATATTCTATGTGGAATGCCACTTCTGGCCTTAACAAGAACTGTGCCTGTGGTCTTCCATGTACTCGCTATGTTCCTCACAGTGGACAATGACAGCTTATATCTCTGCGATAACTTTTTGTAGCCTTCCCCTAAACCATAATGTAGAAAAATCTTTGTCAGGTCATTTGAGTGTTGTTTTGAGGTCCCCATGTTGCCACTCTTCTCATGATTGGATGCATATGTCTATGAAGTTCAAGGCTTAATGAGCTCACCACACCAATTGTGTGTTTCAATTAATCAGTGTTAAGTAGTTACAGGTATTCAAATCAACAAAATGACAAGGGTGCCCAAATTTATGGACCTGTCTAATTTAGTTTTGATGCATATTGCACATTTTCGGTTAATCCAATAAACCTCATTTCACTACTGAAATATTACTGTGTCCTTTAGTTATTTGATAAATCAAAATGAAATTGCTGATCCAAAACACCCAAATATTTATAAATGACAATCATGGAAATTGTCAGGGGTTCCTAAACTTTTGCATACAACTGTATGTAAGTTGCTATTGTGAAAGTACTGGACATTGTTATCATATTTGGGTGCAGACTTTGGAAAGAAATGAAAACATACATTTAAGACACAATCTGGAAAAATGGCAGCATGATCTTATGAACTTTAAAACGCTACATCAACCCATCAGCCCCTTTGTCCTGCTTAACAAAAGTGTTAATAATAAAAAATAATTGTATATATATATATATATATATATATATATATATATATATATATATATATATATATATATATATATACACACATACATACATACACACACAATCATGTAAGCACTATGCTTTACCATTAAGGACTTATTCAGCCAATATCAGCTAAGAAAAGAACATCTTTAAATTATGATTTATGAGATGTATTTATTCTTAATCCCTTTTCATTTTCATACAAACACCTTTTGGCTTGCAGTAGCTTTCATTTACAATTTGTTATTCAGCCTGGAGAAGCATGCATTCCACCATGTACTTAACCAATAAAGGCTCCATTTCAATTAACCACTGTGTAACATGATCATTAAATGACTGTGTAAACAAACAGAGGATAAAATGAAAGCTTGTGCTATTCCCCATATGTTTGGCAAGAATCCCTTCAGGGAAATGTAGACCTGAGGTGTGGTGTATGCAGCATACTGTAAAAAGTATGTCTAAGAAACTCTGTTGATCATGAAAGCACAAAAGTCTTTTGACAAAAAAAAAAAGGGAGCTAACTTGCAACCGACTCAAAATAGAAGCCAAGTTTCTTCATCTACGGGAAATAGTATCAATTCATTTTTTTTTAACAATTGTAAACCACAAACCTTCGAACATTTCAAAATTGTCCAATAAGGATGCATTTTACATAAGGAACATCTCATCATTTTAATATAGCAAGCCAAAAGCCTAAACCAATATATGATATCAAATCAATCCTGACACATAAAATATTTAACATATATCAAAATAAAATTATTAAGTGCAAATGCACTGTGCTTCCATTAGAATCCAGTCCAATATTAAAAGTCCATACTGAATGATTTTATGTGAACACCACACAATGTGCACAGGCTCCTTACTGGCAAAAGGTGACCTCTAAATTATAGGAGGTCCCCAGCATATGTATTAATGTTTATGTCACAGCTCCAGTACACTGTTTGAACACCATTGCAAGTAAAAGACTCTGTGGCCACAAATCCGGCCTCAATTCAACAAGCGTATGGAGGGAACAAATACAGGCCACATTGTGTTGTGCCACCAAATAAAATCACAAGGGGACGTCTTTAGGGGAAAAGGAGTTGTCAGTGCCACTGAACAGAGTTCTGACACTTTTGAAAGTGTTGGTATCCTGGGTCTCTGCAAGCGAGAGTTGTGCGAGGTGGTAGGAGGAACCAGTGAGAGGTGCAGGAACCCAGGAGAACAACACTTCTAAAAGTGTTACTTTGGCTGTAGAATTTCCATGAAGATTTCTTAGGATCAGATGACAGCAGAAAAAAGGGAGTCTTCACATTCTTCTTTTATAGGTATAGATTCTTAGAAAACAATAAAATTGCATATTGCCTACACAGATCAGCAATAAATTCTGACCACTGACAGGTTAAAGTTAATAACATTATCACATTACAATGGCAACTGAAAGCAGGTGGGATATATTAGGCAGCAACTGAAGTTGTTGTGTTGAAAGCAGAAAAATGGGTATTGAAGTTTGTTGTGTATGGGGCTGCATAGTCGCAGACCTGTGTCCACAGCCAAAAGTACCTACAATATACATGTGGACATCAGAACTTTACCACAGAGCAATGTAAAAAGGTGACCTGGTCTGACTAATCAAATTTTCTTTTACAACAAGAGGATGGGAGGGTGCATGTGCATTACTTTCCAAGGAAATTATGGCACTAGGATGCAGTATGGAAAGAAGGCAAGTCAGCAGAGGCAGCGTGATGCTTTGTGCAATGATTTTCTGGGAAATCTTGGGTACTGCCATTCATATAGATGTTAGTTGACATGTACCATCTACCTAAATATTGTTTGTGACCAAGTACATCCTTTCATGAAAATGGTACTCCCTGATGGCAGTGGCCTCTTTCAGCAGGATAATGCCACACTGCAAAAAAGATTCAGAACGGTTTTAGGAACACAAAAATGAATTCACAGCTGTTGCTTGGCCTCCAAATTCTCCAGATCTCACTCCTATCAAGCATCTATAGGATGTGCTGGAAAAACAAGTCCGATCCATGGAAGCCCCACCTCACAACTTACATCACTTAAAAGGATCTGCTACTAATAGCTTGGTACTCAATACCACAACATACCTTCAAATGTCTAGGGGAGTGTCTTGACAGCTCAGGGCTCTTTTCGTGGCAAAAGGGGGGCCTACTCAATTTTAGGTGGGTGGTCAAAGTTATGACCACCCAATGTGCATCAGTGTATAATCATAAGTCTGACGCATATTTCATTTTTGTAAAGGTCTCCAAATATAAGAACAAAGAACCAAATCTGGTGGCTATTTAACATATTGCCCTCACCCTAACAACAGTAAGAACAGGAATTCTCAAATTGCTAAATAATTAACAACATAGATTAGTTAATGACTAGGAGCTTCAAAGAATCAATAAGCAGATTAGAAATATACCTATAAGAAAGCGGATTAGAAGGCAAGAGCAAAATTTGCACATATAGTAAGTATTTCTGGCTCATTCACTTTTGTGCGTTGCATTTTTCCTACAAGCAGCTCTACCTTACTGATAGATTGTACCACCTCTAAAATGCACCATGCATAGATTGCACCTGCATTTTAAGACATGCACCCTGCTATAGAAAGCAGCAAGGATACCTGGAAAATACATACATAAAATTAACATTTGTACACCAGAGTGAAAAATACACCAATGCACTCAAAAAGTTACATATTTTAAGCATTAAACATTATATTGCAGCTAATTCTTAGATGTGATGGCTACATTACTTTTCTTTTTTAGGCTCGCTTTCTTTTATTTTCACCTGGTGATCCAACCAGTAGGTATGCTTTTCAAAAGAACAAGCTTCGTTGTCTTGATGTATTAGTTAAACATGTCCTAGCTGCTGCAGTGCACACCCTTAATTGCCATCTTGGGTGAGTGCACTTAAACATTTATTCTGTCTTGATGTATTCGTTACAGAGATGAGACAAACCATTTATCTCTGACAGGGGTGCTTACAATGATCAGTTTTATTTATGTAAAACCTTTCTCCCAAAAATAAGTTTGCTGTATCGGTGTGTGAGCTGGAGTTCTAATTTGTTAATGTACCTAAATCTTCTAGGCAATTTAACACTTCCCTTCCCCCAGAATGGCATTGTTGCTGTCCAAAGGTACCCCCTTGATCGTCTTCATCCAGAGTGGGAGCACACCAATACAGAATGTGTATTAGTAGCAAGATCACCAGTCGAAAACAGAGGGGAAAAAAGCAAATGCAGCCATCACATCTAAAGACTTGTAAGCAAAAACAGATTACATTTTCGGTTATGGGTTTATTACCATTTTAGGGTGTAATAATGGACGCCGATACCCCGGGAGGAAGTCCAGTAGTGACGAAACCGGTCGGGTTACGGCTCCATCCCAATACACTGTGACTTTGTCATTTTGGAACGTGATAAGCTTTGTGACTGACATGACCGTTTTCACTACATGACTAAGTGCAATACTTTTATTAAAGTAAAATTTTTTTACGGTATTCCGCTATGGGAGCCTCTTTTCTTTCTTGGTATACCCCACATTCCTGATCGGAGAGAGTGAACTAGGCATATGTGGACATAACCGTGGAAGTCTCTAGGCTCCATGCCAGTAACACGCTGTATATCTAAGTGGATATATACATAGGCTCCCTTTGATCTCCTATAACAAGAGAACAGCAGCTTGGGGTAAGCGCAATAATTGCACAGTGGTGGGATTCATCACGCAAGTTTACCTTTGGCACAGTGGCACTTTATAGTGCATGTCTGCACATGACACATTAAGGAAGAATTTTTGTCTTTGAACTTTTTGCACTTTTTGAAATTTTATATGTTTACGGTGGAATTATCCATCGAGGACTTGAATGAACTTTTCTTTTCACCGTTTTACACAGGATTATGAGCTTTTACCTCAACACTTTCACTGTAGTATTTGTTTTATGTGTTTATATCTCACTAGTCATGTTGCAGCTACCTTTATAATTTTTTACTTTTTATGGCGATACTTCAGAGATGAATAGTTTATCTCAGGAGCGCAATATATTCCTAGTGTTGTTCATTAGGGTGTAATATGCAGGATTATAAATGGACCCCAACTACTTAAAATTAATAATGTGCGTGTATTAGACTTTACAATGTTGACATTTAGTATTTAAAGCTATTATAGAAACAGAATTACATCATCATTTACTTTCTGTAGACAATACCATAATAGGGCAGTTAGTTCCATCTGATCGTGATGAATTTACTAAGGCCAAAACACAAAAGTTTTTTTGTGTTTGGAAATCACACAAATGACTCTCTGACTTGGTTATTATGGTATAAGGAATGTATTCTGCCTAATTTACTATTGTTGATTTACCACTTTATTGTCTTGTAGAAGATGCCTGAAAATCTTTATCGGTCACATTACAGATTTGTACATTATACTTTTGCAGCAATCATATTTGAAAGTACACTCTTAAGGAGGGTGCTAAATTTGTTTCCATGAAGTTACCTACCAGTTTTCTAATGGACCATAAACCTTTAAAAAAATTTTTTTTTTTTTTTTTTGGATGTTCTCAAAATTATCTTCGATCATATCACACTATAAAAGAAAACTGCAATTAAAGGTGTGCCCTTATTTATATTAAAGTAAAAGTTAAACTCTAACAGAACTTCACTAACACTTCATTTCAAACACTTACTATTTAAAACATATTTTCACTAGTGGTCTACATGCTTTAACAAATAGACTTGATATGTCAATATGAAATGTTAAGTTTAATTTATTTTGAGTTTTGATCCAAAACAAATTGTGGGACTATCAAGTAGATACCTCTAAAATGTTAAGCATTTCAAACTACTAGTACAATACTATAATACAGATTGCAAAATAGGATACATTATTCAGCTTGCAGAAAGGTCATTTGTTTAGTTTTAAAATTTAAATGAAAAATTGAACTACATTTGTTCAACATAGCTTAAGTTCAATTATCATACTGTATCTTTCACCAGAAAATGACAAGTCAGCAGATAATCTTTTTTCAGCAAAGAACTGCATCTTTAGGTTTAGTCTATTTTTATTAGAAACTTTCTATTGCATCTTTATAAGAACCCAAATATGGATCATCTTTATTATTTCACTTTGTTATACGTATATGTTTACCCATATATGAAGCGAAAATTGTAACAGGATAACTGTTAGCCCACATTCACACAGGGGCGGTCCGACTTTGGCACGACTTTGCTAGATGACTTACAAAGTGACTTCAAGACAAGTTCAGCGTGACTTCAGCATGACTTTGGGCAACTTACAACATGACCATGCCAGGCGACTTTGCCTGTGGTCAATCAGAGAAGGGAGGGAGGGGGGTTGCCTTTGTAAATTCTTTAATTTTTCCTGTAAGTCGCTTCAATATAGATGGGGGATCTGACTTGGAGACGACTTCTATGGGCACAAGTCGGATAGAAGTTGCCTTGAAGTCATGCAGGAACCTTTTCTGAAGTCAGAACGACTTTAGTGTACATTAAGATGGTTCCCATTCACTTCAATGGGATTTCAGATGTCAAGCGACTTGAGGCGACTCAAGTCGGAGCGCAAGTTGCCCCTGTTTGAATGGGCTCTTACAGCCTGGAAAGGACTTGTATCTAAAGCACCTGAAATCTTATTAGACACTACTGCCGAGCCCTAGACTGTATACAAGGGGCATTTTCCATTAACCTTGAAACTTTTGAACTTTTAGTAGCTCCCGCAGTTCTAGTTAGGGATGAGGTTCAGGTTGAAAATTTGCGGTCCTGATGAATTTATGGGCAGATTTGCCCAGGAGAATTTTAAAACCATAATGCACTGCTTTTTCTTTGAATTATGGGTAACAGGTTTAGAAAGACCAATAAGGAGGCTTCTGGTTAAGCCAGTCCCCTCAGTAGAAAGTGGGGGCACAAGGCAGTCATAGTGTCAGTGAATTGAAATCTGACACAGGTAGAGCATAGGGAAAGCAAACAAACTGCATATGGAAATGTTAGGGTAAGTTAAGACTCTGTATTGCTAGCATTTTGAGCAATCAACCCCTTTGTTTTTTTCTTTTTTTTTTAAATTATGTCAAGTTTTCATTGAGAATTTGACAGAAACATATCCTCCAAGTTAGCACAGACATCAGTTTGGGTAAATATGCTTGTTGGACCCAGAACAATGGTGATGCAACTTAAGAATACACATCAATGCATAGGTACAATATATGCAAGTTGGTGGTTCTCACAATATTGGATTGTCTAAAACTACAACAAAGTATCTGCAGCTTATTACTATTTACAACATTAAGGAGAATAACAGAAAAACACAGGAAAAGAGAAAAGAAAGGAAAAGAGAGGAGGAAGGTTACAATAAATGCTGTTGTATATAGAAAATAAAACCATCAATAACCCAACAAAATAAGGACAAAGATGCGGATTAAACCTCTGCAGCGAACATATGAAATCAATCAAACCTAGAAAACTTATTTAAGCCTGTGTGCAACTATCCAAGGTTCCCACTCCTGTCTGAATTTCTCAATGTTACCAGTACGGGAGGCATAGAAATACTCATAAGTGCACTGCAAATATATATGACCTATGACAGGTTGGTAGGTTTACATACAATCAAGGTTTCCATCATAGCTGCATGAAAAGACCCACTTTCCAAGTACAATACTTTTTATATTTTTTTGCATTGGTACATGCCCACCATGGCAGTGTCCAACTTCGCATGCAGAAGTTTGCCTATTAGCTCTAAAAAGAGTCAGAATTTAACAAGATTTGCTGCCAATATATTTCAATGGGATTCGTCCCTAAGCTCAAGCATGCAAAACTTTGAAAAAGATTCACCAAACCCTTGGTGAACTGACACCAGGTAGATTCAAACATCACTAGATACAAACTGCTGCTTTCTGGACTGATATATGGTTCCTTAAAGTTCAACTCTGGACTACCCCTACCACCTCAAATTCTTCCTCTGCCCCCCTTTTTCAGATGTCTTCAGGCTGGTAAGGGGTTCTCTTCCTTTTCAGATATTCTCCATTGGTGGCCATTCTTCAACGATGCAGAGAGCAGCACTGATGCTAGTACATCATCAATGCTCTCAGCATTTTTTGTATGTGAGTGCAGAGTGCTGTGGTGATGCTCTGAACTCACAGGATGTCCAGGATGAATGACACTAGGGGGTCGATTTACTAAAGGCAAATCCACTCTGAACTACAAGTGCACTTGGAAGTGCAGTCGCTGTAGATCTGAGAGGAAGATATGAAATTAGGGGAATCTCTGCTGATTTTATCATCCAATAAGGTGCAACAAAAATGCTGCTCTTTATTTTCCTTGCATGTCCCCCTTGGATCTACAGTGACTGCACTTCTAAGTGCACTTGCAGTACACAATGGATTTTTTTTTTTAGTAAATACCCCCCCCCCCCCACCCCTTGTTGGTCAACGCAGAAAACTGAGAAAACCAAGTAGTGACTGCAGACAAAGCCATGCAGTGCTGGCTTTAGGCATCAGATAGCTTTTTACATTTAAAATCCCTGCTGAAGGACCATATAAAAAAGAAAATAAATCCCTGAAGTTGTGCTTTAGACTTGCCCCTCACCTATAGGCAAAGGTATACCAGATACTCTATACATTATACCTGTGTATTGGAAAATGATAGGCAACAAAGCCTACACACACACACACACAGTATATGGATTTTTTTTCTGGTGCTATTTCCCTTTTCTTCCTATGCCTATGATATATACGCTACAGTGTCTTGAAAAAGTATTCATACACTTTGAAATGTTCCAGGTTACAGCCAAAAACGTAATTATATTTTATTGGGATTTTATGTGATAGACCAACACAAAGTGGCGCATAAGTGTGAAGTGGAAGGAAAATGATAAATGGTTTTCAACATTTTTTACAAATAAAATATCTGAAAAGTGTGGTGTGCATTTGTATTCAGCTCAATACTTTGTAGAACCACCTTTAGCTGCAATTACAGCTGCAAGTCTTCGTGTGTATGTCTACCAGCTTTGCACATCTAGGAGAGTGAAATTGTTGCTCATTCTTCTTTGCAAAATAGCTCAAGCTCTGTCAGATTGAATAGAGCGCGTCTGTGAACAGCAATTTCCAAGTCTTGCCACAGATTCTCAATTGGATTTAGGTCTGGACATTGACTGGGCCATTTTAACACATGAATATGCTTTGATCTAAATCATTCCATTGTAGCTATGGCTGTATGTTTAGGGTCGTTGTCCTGCTGGAAGGTGAACCCCTGCCCCAGTCTCAAGTCTTTTGTAGACTCAAACAGGTTTTCTTCTAAGATTTCCCTGTATTTGGCTCCATTCATCTTCCCATCAATTCTGACCAGCTTCCCTGTCCCTGCTAAAGAAAAGCATCCCCACACCATGATGCTGCCACCACCATGTTTCATGGTGGGGATGGTGTGTTCAGGGTGATGTGCAATGTTAGTTTTCTGCCACACATAGCATTTTGCTTTTAAGCCAATAAGTTACATTTTTGTCTCTTCTGAACAGAGCACCTTCTTCCACATGTTTGCTGTGTCTCCCACATGGCTTCTCACAAACTGCAACCGGGACTTCTTATGGCTTTCTTTCAACAATGGCTTTTTTCTTGCCACTCTTCCATAAAGGCCAGATTTGTGGAGCGCACAACTAATAGCTGTCCTGTGGACAGATTCTACCACCTGAGCTGTGGATCTCTGCAGCTCCTCCAGAGTTAGCATGGGCCTCTTGGCTACTTCTCTGATTAATGCTCTCCTTGCCTGGCCTGTCAGTTTAGGTGGAAGGCCATGTCTTGGTAGGTTTGCAGTTGTGCCATACTCATTCCATTTTCAGATGATGGATTGAACAGGCTCTGTGAGATGTTCAAAGCTTGGGATTTTTTTTAGAAGCCAACTCTGCTTTAAACTTCTGCACAACTTTATCAACTTACCTGTCTGGTGTGTTCCTTGGCCTTCCTGATGCTCTTTGTTCACTAAGGTTCTCTAACAAACCTCTGAGGGCTTCTCAGAACAGCTGTGTTTATACTGAGATTAAATTACACACAGGTGGACTCTATTAGGTGACTTCTGAAGGCAATTGAATTCACTAGACTTTAGTTAGGGGTATCAGAGTAAAGGGGGCTGAATACAAATGCACACCACACTTTTCACGTATTTGTAAAAAAAATTGAAAACCATTTTAAATTTTCCTTCCACTTCACAATTATGTGCCACTTAGACCAACACAAAAACATACAATCCCAATAAAATACATTTACATTTTTGGTTGTAACGTGACAAAATGGAGAATTTCAAGGGATATGGATACTTTTTCAAGGCACTGTATACTAAGTAGTATTGTATTTATTTTAAATCAGTTGTTATTTAAAACACCTTGGATGAATTTATTCTGTTTTTAACTTGCACTAATGAAGCATAACATTAGGACTTCTTTCTACTTAAGTTGTCATATTACAGTCAATCAGTGTAAAAATATGTTTTCATGGCAATATATAGGCATAAAGCTACTGTTTTATATCTGTGTGCTTATGGGGATGTCTGAATGGTGAATATATAGCAGAGGCTAGAATGACTCATGCGTTATTTGAGAACAAAGAGCAATAAAGCAGCCCAGCATAGTTACTTCCAGTGACAGCTGTTCAAGTTAGTTTACCTCCAGTACAGAAAATGATTGCAGTTATCTTCTTTTATATGAGATTCAGTACAAACTTACCTGGTGCTTATTATTTATACTTTAATTAAATGTGCCTTACAATATTAATGCAAATTTAATATGATAGTTTTATTTACAATTCTACTTCTTTATCAATATACTTCAAGTGACATTGTGAAAAGGTGAATTGCTGAAAACAAAGCAGAGGCAAGATGTACAGAGAAAAACATTTTAAGAAATTACGAAACTGGTACTATGATTGCCAAGTATGGTTTACACCAAGCTTCAAATTGTGGAATTGGAAGCAGTGTGATATTCTTAATTGGCGCAAATAATACAAAGCTAATCTCCTTCACTGTGTACAAACTAATAACCTTTTTTCACTCCATGTATAATACAATAGACCAAACAACCACACTGTATCCATTGCGTCTATACATACTGAATTCTCTTTCACAAAAGAAACACAAAAATAATGGGAAAAAAAATAATTTTTTCATATTTTTCCTCTTTTTCTCTCTCGATCACTAAACCCCTGTGAATTAACTGCAAAGCCAAGAACGCTTCACTGATGTATGTCTAAAGCCTCGCACGCACGAGGCGAATTTCCGACAACAGAAAGTCCGTTTTTTGCTTGTCTCATGTCGAAAGTGAAAAACGTACCAACAATGTGAAAGTTTTCGCACGGCCAAATTCAATAGCAGAAGTGACGTAATGTGTTGAATAGTTTTGTATGTATTTTTTCATTTCTGATCGTATGATTTTTTTCATATGAAAACTGTACTAATAATACAAAAATCATATGTTGAGTTGCTGTATAAAAATCTATAGCCTGCACAATCAGCTGTCGAAAGGAGCATACCAGCGGTAACAATTTTGGACGGTCAGCAGTCAAATGAAAATTCCCATCCGAAATTTGCACTGTGTGCCTTAAGTAACTCACTGGAGTTGTTTGATCTCTAACTAAGTAAAGTCTATACTCACTTTATAATGGTATCAATGGGGATCTCTTTGTTGCATCGTCCCAAATTTTCACATATTATTCATTATTTCTTAGAAATGCCAGCAAAACACAAGATGGCTTTTTATCATTTAAAACCATTATAATAAAATGATCAAAATCAATCAACGCACATTTGTGGGTTCTAGATTAGCACTAACATCACCGCTAATAAAATTCTCTGCCTCCACCATACACAGCCCAATCCTGGAGTGGTAACACCAGCAAGCAGCAAGGTTAGTAGGTGCTAAAATGTATAACATTCCAAAAGGTATGGTTGTGTTATTACAACAAACATATTTAAATGTTTACTGATTAGCTTTTAATCATCTGGAACTTCCACCTGTATTCTACCTCTGTAAGAGTCAGCATCACGTTACTATTTAACCGCAACAGGATGTTTTTTTCCAGAGATCTTCAGTTACTTCAAACTTTTGCAAAAAGAAAAAAAAAAAAAAAAAAAAAGAAAATGACAAATTTGGCCAAGTTGCATGCATTTCACACTTAAAAACAAAGCTACAAATACTATAAATTGTTTTTTTTTTTAATGTAATTGAATAATATGAAATTTCCTAAACCCTGTACACAGCAGGCCCCCAGTCTGCTTTGTATGAACTGTTTTAAACTGTGCAGACTGCCAAACAAAAAAAGACCAACATAGAATCACATTTTCTTACAAAAAGCCTCATGACTCCTATAAATATCCATCGCACCCCATTACCCTAAAACTCTCAGTGTCTAAATTTAGCCACAAATAAAGTGCAAAAACACACCACAAAAAAGGAAACTGTATTACAATAAGTACATTTTAACACTCGTGCTTACACATAACACTGATGTCCCAAGCCCTAGGCCACCAGTACCTTCTAGTATATACAACCCTGCCTAAAACATAATTAACTTCCCAGTTATTGCAGGTCTTAGACACTTCCACTGAATACCTGCTCCTTCCCAGACTATGAGATAGAGGGAAAAAACACAGCAGGGTGTGAGAAGCCAAAGCAGAGTAGAGTAGGTATTTTACACATTCATGGGCACAGGCCAGCAAACATGTAGGTAGATATGTTCTTTAAGGGATTTGCAAGTGTCCTTGTGGAAACTGTATTACAATAAATAAATAAATGTTAACACTTGGTGCTTACCCATAAAAACCTTGCTGTTCTAGGCCATAGCCCACCAGTGCCTTTTCATATATGCAACCCTGTGGGGACAGCGGCACTTTAAAACTTTCAATATATGATGAAATAATATTGGTTTCCAATCTCAAAGCTAATCTGCTAAAGAGAAACTAATAAGATAATAGAAATGCACATTCTAAAATATAGCAGCCCCAGGCCTGGTCTGTGTAGCCTTTCCACATGTTTAGATCCATGCCTTGAGGCAACAAGCAAGATATTTGGAAAAGATTACAGAATAACAAATATAATGAAGTAAAATGATTGTCTACTGTACTCTTAGACTACCACAAACATTCTATTCCCTATTCTCAAGTCAAGACGTGCTGACAATATACTGCAAAGAGGCTGTTTTGTAAAATACACACTGAGCAAGGATTTCATCAAACTGACCCTCAGGTTTTCAAGACTAACACATCAACAGGAGACCGCAATGCCAGCACATTTTACTATGATGAATGAGTGAATGCAAAGGAAGACAGCTTGTAAGCAAAGTTTTTCAGACAAAGGTAATTTGAGAAGATAAAAGAGAAAAACGATTTGTAAAAGATGTTAGTGCTCACAGAGATAGATCAGAGAGATATGGATGCAGAAAGCTTAATTTAAGCCCGGAAGTGGCACAATACTGTTTCTTTTATGAAATATGATAACACAGGTAAATACAAAGCATATGGTAAAACTTGAACAAAAGGTGATATCAGTCTGTTCGCAGAGGTCATTCTAATTACTTCTTTCCCTTCAAAGAATATTACCTATTGTTCACTGCTAAGCAACTCAGGAGAATGAAAGCAAATTACATTTCGTAGATGTCAAAAATGTCATGCCATTTGTGCAGGTCATTGAAAGAAAGATAATTTAGTGTATAACAACAGTTACATTATTTGTTAATATTGTACATGACACAAAGACAACATTCCTAAATTTCATCGAACTGCCCCTGCTGTGCTGCAAATTAACATACAGAAGCAGAGTTAGCATAACAAATTAATACAAGGCTCTTTCAACAAAGCAGCGGGGTTTTCCAACTGTTTAAAAAAACGTTAATTGTAGCTCAATCTGTACAACCCAAACTGCTTTGCTCTGCATAATAATGTTTCGGTCATCTGTAGTTTTGTGTAATCCTTAAAATCTTAGAAGTATCTCTGTTCTGCTTTGGTTCTTTTACTATATGATAACCAGCTATGGAAGACACGCATGTATGGCATAAAACTAAAACCAACTAAAAAGTACAGCAGCCCATGGAGGGGCAGTGAGGTCCTTTGACTATTAGTAACCATTTTAACCTTTCCTATAATGCCTTTTTTTTTTTACACATTTCTTCAGGTCTTGGATAGATAATACCTCTAACATAAATTGTACTGAAGCTGCAGACTATAGCCTGGTACACACTAATAGTTATTTTTTTTGTTCAACCCAGCAGGTTGGCTGAAAAAAAAAAAAACCAACAGCTCCGGTAGGCCGGTAGGAGCCGCTGTACTAACAGTCGAACGTTAGTACAGCGATCTCCTCCGCTTAGCTGTCGTATTATGACAGGAGGATGCACCCCTCCCCCGCCAAAACACTCCAATTCGAGCCCTCAGCTATAGGCTATCGGAAGCCGGTCAGCTGCTGGTTTTCCAGCATGCTAGTCCGACAGAAATGGGCGGCTTCTGTCAGACCAGCTGACATACACATGGGCCGAATGTCGGATGGTTTTTATTGAACCGGCCGATGTCTCCCAACATTCGGCCCGTGTGTGCTAGGTATATGTTTAAAAGGTTAATTATTTTTATTTATAGCAAATATATCATGAAATATAAATTACTAGAGGGTATTTCACCTACAAATACTGCACATACAAATATTCCTAGTGCCTCTACCAAGTAAAACCTCTCCATCCATGAGTTTTCATGACTTTCTCTGAAGTCTGCTGAAAAACTGACATGGCTGGGAGGGGAGTGCTGATCTCCTGGGTCCCCAGCAACGCTTACTGGTTCTTCCCTCTGACCCAAAGGCATTACCTAATCCTACACTGATGTAAGGTCAAAAGGAGGAACCAGCAAAATCTGCAGAGAACCCAGGAGATTAACACTCACAGGAATGTTGGCATCCCTGTGGGCTTTAACCACTTCCCATACCAAAATGTATAAACACATCCTCAGACAGAAATGGTAATATCAAGAACAAGGCTGCAGCTGCAGCCGTCATCGTAGTATCTTTTTTTCAGAGCAAGTGATGCGCTTTCGCGTAAAAGTGAACAAAGTGGCTATACAGCCTTTTTGATCACTTTTACAGGCAATGGAAGGGGGTCTCTCCCCCCTCTCGGTTTGATCGGATACTTTTGAAGGCAGAGGTGAGATATGGGGTCTGATAGACCCCAAACCTCTGCATAAAGAGGACCTGGCCCCTGTTTATCCCTCATAAATAGTAATAAAGTTCTATAAAAAAAAAATACAATTAAAAGATACGTCAAATTAAAAAAAAAAAAAAAAAAAAAAAAAAAAAGAAGTTTAAATTGTCCCTGCCCCCTCTGTACAAATGTGAACGTGCATGTAGTTCCTGCACACATATGTAGACGTTGATCGTACCATACATTGAGGTAGCATTGCGAACATTGGAGTGAGCAGTAATTCAAGTGACAGACCTACTGCATAACTCTAAACTGGTAACCTGTAAAGGTTTTTAAAGCATTGGCCGTGGCTATGGTTTGTTACCGTTCCAGATGCATATGCAGTTTTAAAGAGTGACAAGTAAGGGCTCATTTACACTTGCTTCAAAAACATGGCTATGAACAAGCTTTTTTAAAATTCTCTGAATGCCAGTCAAAGACCCTGTCACTAAATAAACGGTTAGCTTACAGTCCTGTTTGCACCTTGCTTTGCTTCAAAAATTATACTGCATGTCACTTTAGTGGTGCTTCAAAGTGTCTTCAAAGCCTCCATAGAAATCTATGACAAAGCGCGCTTGCAGCTTATGAGAGGTTTTGTTTTATTTTGGTGGTATTGCACGTATCAGCGCACACACACATAGGGCATCTGCCAAGCTTCATTAAAGCTTCAAAAAAGCACTATCGAAGTGCCACTGAAGCATGACAGAAACATTAAAAAAGCATGTTGAAGCGGTAGGCGCTCTAATGTGCACTGAAGTACAAGTGTAAAAGAGCCCTTAGGCATCTAGTTACATCATCTTTTATATTTTACAAAAAGTGGATATGAAAAAAAAAAATTATATATATATATATATATATATATATATATATATTTTTCAATATTGAGTAGGCCCACCCGTTTGCAGATATAACAGCTTCAACTCTTCTGGGAAAGCTGCCCAGAAGGTTTAGGAGTGTGTCTATGGAAATGTTTGACCATTCTCCCAGAAACCCATTTGTGAGGTTAGGCACCGATGTTGGAGGGTAGGTGCTTTAATTCACCCCAAAGGTGATCAGGTCAGGACTCTGTGTGGGCCAGTCAAGTTCCTTCACCCCAAATGTGCTCATCCATGTATTTATGGACTTTACTTTGTACACTGGTGCACAGTCATATTGGAACAGGAATCCCCAAACTGTTCCCACAAGGTTGGGAGCATGACAATTCTCCAAAATGTCTTGGTATGCTGACGCCTTGAGAGTTCCCTGCACTGTAATTAAGGGGCCAAGCCCAGCCCAGCCCCTGAAAAACATTCCCACACCATAATCCCCTCCTCCACCAAATGCTATGGAACAGTGCACAAAGGTCCAAAAAGACCTGGATGAGTGAATTTGGGTTGGAGGAACTTGACTGGCCTGCACGGAGTCCTGACCTCAACCTGATAGATGGGATGAATTAGAGCGGAGACTGCAAGCCAAGTCTTCTCATCCAACATCGGTGTCTGACCTCACAAATGTGCACACTTATGCAACCACATTATATTATTTTTTTTTAATTTTTACTCCCCCCCCCCCCCTAAAAGTTTTCAGTCAGTTTTTCAAATGAGTTGTACAGTTTAGAGGTCACATTAAAAGGTGGGAAAAGGTCTGAAATTATTTATTTATTTTTGTCTCATTTTTTTACATCACAAAAACCTGACATTTTAACATGGGTGCGTAGACTTTTTATATCCACACTATATAAAATGTTTGGGGGGGGGGGGGGGTTTAGGTAATTTTCTAGTAAAAAAAAAATTAAAATTTTTTATATGTATAAAAAAAAATGTCAGAATTGGCCCAGACTTTAGTTGTTTAAAAGTTGTGGAGAGTTCTGTATAATTCATATTTGTTACAATCATTCTCCAAACATTTTTGTTTTACATACGCCATGATACTCTTGCCTTGTTTACATTTCACTTGTGTTTGATCATGTTTGGTGTGCAGTACCGCACTGAACATGACTGCAGGTGGAATGTGTATACCCCTATATGGCTGCCCTTGCAGCTTAGGGGGAGCAGTTGAGCAGCAGTAAAATTGTAGTTTGACCATGTTTTCACTGGCCACCCCCCAAGAGTAAACTAAGCCTCATAGTTACATGTTAAAACAAATTACTTCTTCAAGTACAGAGGTGTGAATATGCATTTACCAAAGAGTGATTACAGTTAACTGTTTCAGAAGAAAGGTCATTTCCTTGACCGAAATTTTACCTTGGTAAACATTCCAGGAATTTAGCAATTTGTAAATATCTGAAAACTACCAGGGTATTTTAAGTGACTTTGTTGTTTAACAAAGACCATTAAAAAAACAAGATAGTTAGGTTGTGGTCAAATTCCATCAAATGTTTGAAATGCAGCTATGTTTAGCAGCAGTTTCTTGTATGGAAAGTTAAACAAAGCTGCTTCTTAAATAATATAGTTTCCTGAAACAAAGCGGTTTCATTACTATCAGTTGTTTTATGGAGACTTAAAGCAAATGCAAATAATCACCCATTAAATTTAAAATAGAAATGAAAGACAAAACATTTTTATATAAATATAAAAAAAAAAAAAAATAGTTGATATATATATATATATATCACACACCTTTTTTGCCTTTTTTAGTAATCACGTACCCTCTGTTCTCAGCTGCACAGGGGGAGCATGTCAGGACAAATCTGATCATTGGAGAGCACACTCACATGGTGTTCTCTCCTGCTTAGTGTGGTCAGTTTTTAATAGTTAAGCAAGGGGACCAGCAGGAACACCATTTGAAGCAATATTAAGAGAACAGGATACTTTCTCATACAAGTACATGGTACAACAGGCACATATCAGGAATATGAATTGTTGGGGTAACAAACGCTTTAGAGTGTTACTAAACCCATAAAAATAAAATCAGTCTGTATATGCAGTAAAACATTACAAAAAAGAACCAATCAGCACAGTCAGATAAAAATTCAAAACTAGGACAGTTGCAAGCTGAACATTTACAGGTGAATTTCACAGCACCTCTAATATAAGTATCACAAGATCATAAAAAGTGTAGAGTAACAAAGTTCATAAAAAAAAAAAATCTTCATAGGAAAATGGATCACCAGCAAAAGGTACAGAGGCTGTGCATCAAAAATGTGACATGATAATCATCCAACTGTATAGATTGCTTAATCCCATCACCAAATGCAATTGTGCCCAGTCACCTTAGCTCTTGCTTTTCCCATTAAGAAGTAACTCTGCTGGTCAATCCTGAATCAGTCTGCAGCTTCTGTAACCTTCTTGCTTTATCAGCGGGCCTTCATTTTCCACACGGTCAGGTAGGTGCACTGCCTCTGTACCTTGTGATGCATTTTCCCATGAAAATTTTTTATGAACGTTGTTGCACTGCGCTATTTATGAACTTGAATATATATATATATATATATATATATATATATATATATATATATTGTATATATAGCATTCTTGTTATACTCACTGTGGAACCTAAGGGGTTAATCCCCTGCATTGTGTAAAAAGGCTGTTTGATCCTGTCCTCTCTGATCCTCCCCTTCTTTTACTGTCCCCAATCCATCTGCTGATAGAACAGAGCCTTGGCGGCACTCAGCACATGCAGAGTTTGGTGTGTATTGCTAGAGAGGTTGTTTTTGTTTTTTGAGAGGGTGCATGTGATCAGCACAGGGCCAATCAGCACTGTCCAGACAGAAAGTCAGGGGTTATGCAGCCTCATAGGACAGTCAGAGGAGAATGAAAACTCCTACAAAGCTTTTACCAGTGCTCAGCCAGAAACTGATAGAAGTCACAAGACTGCTATATACTGCTATATACTGCTGATGAGAAAATGTATTTAGCAGTTTATATTTACTAAAATAATTGCATTCCCATGTCCTGTGTACTATGGGAGACCAGATGTGGTGAATGCAGGGTCATGGGTTTAGTAACACTTTAACATGTGTGCTTTCTTGTGGAGAACTGTTAAATGCAGACTACTTTCAGTATTCAGCAATTAAAAAAATAACTAGCAATGGAAATAGGATACTCCTCTCTCTGTAGGAGATATAAATTGTGTACAATACATATTTAAAATAGAAGAAAGAAAGGAGTGAGGTGGAAAAGATTTAGTCTTAGTCCACCATTTGAAAAAAAAAGTAGTAAATGGAGCAACACGGATCTCAGGCATAATGTGCATATACAATTTTTTTGCATAGAAGCCTGCAGAGCATTGCTTACATAATTTGTGCATCATTAGGATAATGCAGAGGCTCTTGAAATGCATTTCCCCAGTTTCAAACCCTTACGGAGGTATGGACCCACTGTTATGAGGCTGGATGAAGTGTTGCTGGACTATAGTTTGAAGAAGAAGGAAGCAAAAGTATGCTTGTCTGGTTTTAAAAGGGGAAATGTGGGATGGTGGCAAGCACAAAAAGTGATGGAATAATATCAGCTGGGGAGGGGGCAGGTGCGGTGGTGACAATGCACAGGATCTCATCACCAAATTTCTGAAAGCATAATACTGTATTGCGGTCAGATCCCACTCATGCACAATAGTGACTGTTTTGTACTGTGACTACTATGGTGAATGAGCAGCACATTGGTAGTAAAATGTATGTCCATTTGTTTTATGGGATTAATGTAAAAGTGCATGTCAGATGTAGGGATACATCAACTGTGGTGAAGACGGTGGGGGGGGAGGGGGGGGGGTACAAGAAAAACACAATTTTATTTCCTGTAATATTCTCCTAATCTAACCATAGATTATCTCATCAACAGGGTCAGTCCAGTCTAGAACTTCTAAAATTCAAAGCTGCTTCTCTCAACTTCTAGGTACAGCAGGCCTGCACCCTGGGGCTTATTTACTAAACCTGGAGAGTGTGAAATCTAGTGCAGCTCTGCATGGAAACCAATCAGCGTACAGGTTTCTTTGTTAAAGATAAATTCATCAAGCTGAAGTTAGAAGTTGATTGGCTACCATGCACAGTTGCACCAGATTTTGCACTCGCCAGTTTTAGTAAATCTACCCCCCGTGTACATTACATGTACTATTTAAAAAGGAACAGCGCAGGTGCAGGGAGGATTGGAAAGAAAGGAATGAACTGCCTACCCTAGACTTCAGGGCTGTGTGCTGCTGCAGACTAATACAGTGCACAGAGAGTAGTCAGCTGGCCAGCCAGGATAATGCACGCAAAGATGGTTCCACGGGAGGGGGATGAGGAACTGAAAACAACCTACTAACATACATATCAGCCTGGATGTCACATCACTACCTCAAACTCAACCTATCCAAAACCAGGCTCATGATATTTCCTTCCCCATGTGCCTCTTCCCCTGATTTCTCTGTCAAAATCACTGGCTCAACTATCAATCCGTCCCCCCACATGCCAAGGTCCTAGGTGTAATCCTGGACTCTGAACTATCCTTTTGGCGGAACATCCAAACGATGACCAAAACTTGCCGCCTCAACCTCTGCAACATCTCCAAGATGGGCCCCTTCCTAACTAATGACACCACAAAGCTTCTAATCCACTCCCTGGTCATCTCTGGTCTCGACTACTGCAACGCCCTCATTGGCCTACCTTTAAATAGGCTATACCCCGTTCATTCCATCATGAATGCTGCTGCCAGGCTCATCCACCTTACAAACCGCTCGGCGTCTGCTACCCCTCTCTGCTAACCCCTCCATTGGCTGCCACTTATCCAATTAATTCAATTCCAGACACTAACAACTTACAAAGCCGTCCACAACTTGGCCCCCAGCTACACCACTAACAAAGTCTCACAAAAACCAACAAAAACCTTTTCTTCGTTCCTCCCAAGACCTCCAGCTCTCTAGCTCCCTTGTCACCTTATTCAATGCTTGCCTAAAGGGCCTCTCCCATCCTCTGGAATACTCTACACCAATTTGTCTGACTATCTCCTACTTCGTCCACTTTCAGACAATCCCTGAAAACGCATCTCTTCAGAGAAGGGTATCTGACCCCCACCTAACAACTGTACATTTATTTTCTCAATCAGCACATCCCCCACAGTTCTTACCTCCTGCATCTCTTGATCCTCTCTCAGATTGTAAGCTCTAAGGAGCAGGGATCTCTGATTCCTACTGTATTAAAGTGTATTGTAGTTGTACTGTCTACCCTCAAGTTGTAAAGGGCTGCATAAACTGTTGGCGCTATATAAATCATGTGTAATAATAATACCAATAAAAAACAGGAAGTTGAAAGAAGACGTTTTTGACAGAGGGAAAACAGAAATCACACACTTCGAAAGAAACACATAAAACAGAGTAAGTGGGGAGATATTCAGTACTATATGCCTTTAACTTATGAAGGTTAAATAACACTTTGTTATATATATAAGAATTGTCAAAGGATACGCATACGTTAATGATTATTTTAAGCTTAAGAAATTAAGCTTGAAAATACAATGTATAAAATACTTGGGAAGTAGTGATAGAACTACCACAGGTACTATAATAAAGCTTCTCAACTCACCATAGGTATTACCCATGCTTTTGATTCATTCTGAGGTACAATACAATCAACAATATAAATAAAACATTTTACTGAGCATAGATTTGACATAACGATTCTAAATTTTTTAAAACCAGGAGAGTTTGTATTGAAAACATTTATGGCCAATTGACACACTTGTACATTATGTTCACCTAGTTTACATGGGAGGCCAAGGGGCAGTATAAATGGGCGGTTGAGCCATAAGTGAACATGGCCAGTGGTGAAGTTAAAATTACACCACGTCATATTAAGCAGGCAAAAATTATTCATAACAACTCTGCAACAGTGTCAGATGCTCAAGGTTGCAGTGGAATGCTACTGCCAGGTGGTGAAGGTGACATATCTCCAAGCTGTCTGTTAAATGCCTCAGAAAAGCGATCCGCTACAGGTTGTTTTTTAAAGGGACATTAAATACTGACATGTCTAAACAAGTCTTAAAGTCCTACAAGTTTCAAAAACAAGTGGGATGCCCTTTGCTGCACCCTGTAAAACATACTCATGCAGCTGTATGAACAGTCCAACAATGGATAATGGATGGCAATTCAGAAGCGCTTTTCAAAATGTGGAAATTTGAAAGTTAACAAGCCCATATACAACGGGGGGGGGGGGGGGCCACAATGGAAATGCACCATTTCAAAGGATGCTTAAAATAAACTGATCTATAGGAGGAGAGTACATAGTAAACACAGACATTAATAAAGAGTTACACACTTGAATAAAGTTAAGAAACACTGCAGGCCTAGAGTGACAATTTAGAAACGTGGGTATTGTCTAGACTAATGCAAACTTTGTTTGGCTACATAAACTTGTAAAATATGCCTGATCTACAGTTGTGCTCACAAGTTTACATACACGGACAGAATTTATGATTTCTTGGCCATTTTTCAGAGAATATGAATGAGAACACAAAAACATTTTTCACTCATGACTAGTGTTTGGCTGAAGCCATTTATTATCAATCAACTGTGTTTACTCTTTTTAAATCATAATGACAAAATAAACTACCCAAATGACCCTGATCAAAAGTTTACATACCCTTGTGATTTTGGCCTGATAATATGCACACAAGTTGACACAAAGGGGTTGGAATAGCTATTAAAGGTAACCATCCCCACCTGTGATCTTTTTGCTTGTAATTAGTGTGTGTGCGTGTGTGTGTGTGCGTGTATAAAAGGTCAATGAGTTTATGGACTCCTGACAGACCCTTGCATCTTTCATCCAGTGCTGCACTGACGTTTCTAGATGCTGAGTCATGGAGAAAGCAAAACAATTGTCAAAGGATCTGTGGGGTACTGTATTTGTATTGTATAAAATGGGAAAGGGATATAAAATGATAATCAAGGAATTGAGAATGCCAATCAGCAGTTCTCAAACTCAAATTAAGAAGTGTAAAATGAGGGGTTCTGTTGAAACCAAACCACGGTCAGGTAGACCATCTGAGGAGATAAAGAGCCTCATCCACAAATACCACAAAAGACTCCAAGCTGTCATTGATGTTAAAGGGGGCAATACACGCTATTGAGAACTGGGGTATGTAAACTTTCGATCAAGGACATTTGGGTAGCTTCTGTTGTCATTGTTATTTAAAAAGAGTAAACACAGTTGGCCAAGAAATCAAATTCTGCAAGGGTATGTAAACTTATGAGCACAACTATCTTTTAACAACATGGTTATTAATACTTCATCAAACTCTGGAAAGTTTAGCCCCATATACAACTGTATGCTAATGCATGTTCTATGCCAACACTGCCAATTACTCACACTGCTTGAGGTGTACAAGCCACAAGTCCTCCATTTGTCCAAAGTGCTGAAAGATAAAATCTAACTTCCTCTTAAAACTTTCTTGACATGTTTAGGTTTTAAAAGTTTAACAATGATCAAAGAGGACAACTGAAGAGTGATATGCATAATCTGATGATGCTCCTTAGTTATGTTAGTTGGCTCTCATTATGTTTCTCTGGTCCCATTACCTTCTGAGCACTGGCATGGATTAAGAATGGGATCAGCAAGAGGAGTGGATTCATGGTGCACAGGGGAATACGCAATGCCTCTCTAGTGGAGGCAAATTACAAGGTGCTGTCCCGTGGGTATCTTGTTCCAGCGAGGCCAGCAAAAATCTATCCTGGCATGCCCCTCTGTTTTCAAGGATTCGGGAAGGGGGGCAATAGGTTTCATGTCTGGTGATCTTGTTGGAATGTCCAGCGATTTTGGGTCAGAATATTCAATCTTATCCACTCAGTTACGGGGATGAAAAGTACCCATGAGAGCCAAAACAGCGCAGTTCACAGACCTGTCGGATGAGATGTCCAGACATCGCCAAACCCACATCATCGTCATTTTATTAGCAGCTAAAATTGCTATAGCACGAGCGTGGAAATCTCCCATGGTTACTGTTGCATTGGTCAAACATAGATACCTTCAAGCTCCTTAGGGCTCTTTCACAGGAGTGGATGGTTCGGGTCCGCCTGTCAGATTTTCAGACGGACCGGAACGGATGCTCCATTGGTATCTATGGAGCGACGGACGTCAGCGGTGACATGTCCGCTGACACTCGATCCGCTCCGATTTGCCAAAAACAGATGGATGGAAACCCTATTTTCCATCCGCCTGGCGGATCGGATCAGATAAACACGGACAGGTGGTTTGTGTTCATCAGATCCTCCATAGAGGAGAATGGAGCTGTGACAGTTCAGTCTCTGCACGCAGTGCAGAGACTGTCCTGTCATCCGCCAGCTCAGAGGCGAAAAAACGGATGGATCCCCGCTGAGCAGCGGAGCCCGTCAAAACGTGCTCCGCTCGTGTGAAAGGGGCCTTAGTACTCGGAGTATCTTGGGGGTTGGAGATCTAGGTTGAGTGGGTCCTTCTCTGTGCTTTTCCTTTTTTCTCACTTTCTTTCTACTTTTCTTATTTGTTTAGAGTCTAAAATTTTTATATGGATGCCAAAATATGGAGGCCAGGATATCTCTCCCGAGCTAACATATATTGGGATGTAAAACACAGCACTTTGTGGTACTGGGAACATTACACAAGACTATGGTACCACATTTTTCAGTACAGCAAGAAGAATACCCAAGTTGTTCTTTAATAGCACACATTTGTGTAGTCATTGCATATACCGCTTGAGGTAACTGGGTATTTCTAATAACCGAGCTTTACACCCTTGGAAAGCTACCATTTTATTTGGCAGGGTCTGTCTGTCAGGAGTGGTTATTTTACAGTTAATATGTCACTTGACTGAGACGGGCTGGCCCATGACCCTGGGGCGCACCATCCTTGACATTTGTATGATAATGTTTGTACTCTTGTATCTCTAAAAATTATTTGAATAAAAATTTATTGAAAGAGAAGATTGGGCCTAATAAATTTAGAATGAGCTTCATGTTTTTTTTTTTTTTATTTCAGTGACAACGTTTGGAGACTCAGGATGAGAGACCGACATACATCTTTTTAAAAAGGAAATCAGTGGCAGCAGCATATTTCTTTCATGATAGATTTTTTTTTTCTATTAGTATATTAGTTGCATGGAAATTACTTTACACTGTATTTATTTTCTCCCTAATCCTCAACTAAACCAGTTTAGTTGCCACCATAGAAAGTGGCTTCCTATGGTAGCACACTGAATAGAAAGGAGGAGCCGGAAGCGCTGGCGGGGGACCCCAGAAGAGTAGGATTGGTGGGTATTGCACAGAGCAGGTAAGTATATCATGTTATAAAAAAGACTTTACAAACACTTTAATATGCCCAAATTAAAATAGAATATTCTTCATTCACAAAACTATCCGTGTTTTCATATTCCAATATGTGGTTATAACTTTGATTTATCAAGATGGTCATTTTCTATTTTGCAATTATTATAAAGGTTCAAATAATTTGACACTGTCAAATTAATTTGGTCATATTGCCTCAGCATGGATTTTCAAGTTGATAAAAGTTCCTGATTAGATTGAAAATAAATCTCTTCAAATGGTATCCATAATTTAATCTCATTAACCATAGAGAGCACTGAAATTAGCTTGAAGCATTAAGAATAGTGATATTCATTAAGTGTTGGGTAAAGGGCAGGGGAATAATAGCCAGGTTAAGCAGATGGGAAAAATGAAAGGCACTGGTACACAGTTACATCAAATTTTATTAGAAAGACTCGTTTGGAAAAAGACAATTTGACCAAGCTTTCCTCTATATTTAAATAATTTTAGTTAAATAAATACCTACCACAAATATATACATATATATGTTTTTATAAAATTCCATATGATTACCTGTGAAAGCACAAGCCCAAAATCTTCTGCAACCTGAATATGTTTTAGTCACACACAATTACTAAGCACAGCACCAAAACTAACAGCAACATTGTCAGGATTTTGTCCTATTGGTCTTATATTCTTATATAACAAATACATGGAAAACAAATGATGACACTGTTAGATAAATACATTTTTATCTACATGCCAATACATGATTTGTTAGGTCTTTACAAACTTATAACTGAATCAGAGCACACTTTGCTGAATCCACATCACTACAAGATAGATTCTTAATAATGGCTTTTATGGATATCATAGTTTACACTTAGCACATTATCCTCTGACCTTGGGTTGTGTGTTTTTGAAAAATAATCTTGTAGAGGCAACATACTGTACACTCCTCCAGATAAGGGGCTGATGTAAATAATTCTTTGTACACCGTAACTTTAATATGATGACCACTGTAAATCCTGAAAATATACACTATTATTTAGAAATGTGTTACGATAGGCCAATTTACACTGCTGTGTTGCGGTTTGGCCGCAGTGCAGGTGTACCTGAGGTTTTTGTATGGGCTACCCATATACTTTCTATTATGTCCTGCATTTTAGGCAATTTTCTGAAAGCACACCAAAGATGCAGCATGCAGGACTTTTGGTGTGCTTTCAGAAAATGTCAAAAATTCAGGGTAGAATAGAGAGTCTATGGGAAATTGCAGGTAACCCACACAAAAATTGTGGGTATACCCAGCAGTGTGAAAAGGCCCTCAACAATCTTTTAAAAAAACAGACTCAAATAAAGTAAAGCATTAAAAACCAAAATGTACAGTCTAAAATACAAATTTACAAACGTGTCTGATCACACAAACACCTGTCCTGGAAGTTTAAAGGAGTTAATCTTTATAAAAAATAATTGCACATTTTTTGCAGGCAAAAAAAAAATGCATTTATAATTTTATTTTCTTAGGAGTCGAAAAAGCATTGCTCCCAGAATCAGCAGATCGTGAGTGTAATGCCACAATCCTGTCTGTGATTGTCTGTGTAGCTGTCAGCTCGTACCTCCTATATGGGCAGGCAGTTACTGAATGACAGAAAGCTCAATGAACTACCCAGAGAGCTCAACAGCACCCTGGTAGTTCTTTGAAAAATACAAGCCAACAGCCACCAAGGCTCTGGTATCTGTGAATCAATGACACACGCCCAAGCTCTCTGAATTGTGAGAGTGCGGAGAGAAGATCCCCTGCTCGCTATGACAAGGGGAGGGGGGGGGTCTGATGCTGAAATACCCTAAATATGGGTGTAGCATGTAACATATTCAGAGGTGAACTTATCCTTAAACTATCTGTTGACCACTCACAGTAAATATACTGCCAGCGGGCATCAGGTACAGGCATGATCTTGAACTTGTATGTGATGGCCTTCTTCAGGGATTGGACACCGCATGAGTTTGGCAGCAGATTTCAGCCAATGATTTTGCTGAAATCAGCTTATGGGCTGTGTCCAATCACACACAGAGTTTTGTGCTCACAAAAACACAGAAACCTGTGTACTGTGATCAGCAATCTGGAGGTTTCTTCTCCCTGAAAAGCAGTTAAAAGTAAAAGCAGCACACATTACACATTGTTAGGCACACATTTAACCCCTTGATTGCCCTTAGCTTTTACCCTCTTCCTAGCCAGCGTCGTTAGTACAGTTTCAGTGTACAGTATTATCACTGATTAATGTATTAGTGTCACTAGTGATGTCAATGTCAGCTAGTAACCCTCCCAGATAATGTCTGTTAGTGCCAGATTGGCCCCACCCTATCACAGTGCCAGTATAAGTCGCTGATCACCGCTATTACCAGTATAGCATCATAACTGCATAAATTCCAGTAAATATACCATAGTTTGTAGATACTATAACTTTTGCACAAACCAACTAATACAGGTATATACTTATTAGGATTTATTTTCATCAAAGAAATTTGATTTTTTTTTTTTTATTGGATATGCTTTATAACAAAGTAGAAAATATTGTTTTTTTTCAGAATTTTCTGTCTATTTTCATTTAAATAATAAAAATAAAAAAACAGTGAAGATCAAATAACACTAAAAAAAGCTCTATGTGTGTGAAAAAAAAGATATAAATGTAATTTGTGTACAGTGTTGCATGGCCACGCAATTGCCAGTTAAAATAGCACACTGCTGAATAGCAAAAAATGCCCTGGTCATGAAGGAGGTAAAACCTTCCAGAAGTCAAGTGATTAATAACAAATATAACAATTAGCAAGAAAAGACTGCAGGGGTGTGTGACCATTGCATCTGATTTAACTAAAATTTGTATTGAATTTATAGTTTTGCATTTTAGGTCTAAATAAATGGGGGGAGCAGAATATAGTATTACTTTGTACTGCAACAGATGCTACTTTTTGATACAAGTGACTGTCACTAGATAAACTATCATGTTATACACTGCCATGTTACCAGAAATTGTTGCATGTATCAAATTATAGATGGAGCCAAGAAGAAAGTGACTTATCCAGCTCCCAACCTGTCTGTCATTGCAGGAACATTTCCAGATATCTCCTGTGGTCTGGTCATTAAACCTGCCGAGAGCCACAAAGAAAATATTACTCCAAGAAAACATTGGCCAGAAGGAAGAAAAGTAGCTTTCAGATGCTCTGCAGATGGGTGTTTAAAAGATGACTGCACTGGACAACGTTAATATCATTCATTGTAGCTAGCTCCGGTAACAGAGGACTGCTCTACAAAGTTATGATGGAGCCAGATAAAACACATATCCATGTAGAATTGTGGACCAGTCAGCCTTCCCAAACATAAAAACATTCCAAATGTGTCCCACAACTGGTCTGATGCTTTCCTACCATATATTTCCATGGAGACTGAGGTTGATTTACTAAAACTGTTGCGTGCAAAATCTGGTGCAGCTGTGCATGGTAGCCAATCAGCTTCTAACTTCAGCTTGTTCAATTCTGCTTTGACAAAAAAATCTGGAAGAGGATTGGTTTCTATGCAAAGCTGCACCAGATTTTGCACACTCTAGTTTTAGAAAATCAACCCCCATGTCTCCATTCACCTACTAGTCACACAAACAAAAAAGAATGAGAGCAGACAAGTGATGCATGCGTATTTCACCTGTGTATTACTTAACAATACAATAGCTTCAAGTATTGGTTTTGCCACTTTATGATTAAGACATTACAGTGACTTTGTGGTTAAGCAATGCATTCACATCATGCAACCTCTTGAAATATGTAGTCATTGTAAAGAAACACATGGCCGTCATATTGCATGGTAACAGGGCTTAAAAGAGAAGTAACGGGCTGCAGCTGTCCCCCGGCGTTTCTACACCGAGAACCGAGCGATCAAACATGGCCGATGGCTCAGTTCTCACAGCTCTGTGAGCAGAGAGCTGCTGACTGTCAATTAGCAGATCTCCACTCTGCTTCCCCACGCTCACTGGAGCACTGATCTGTGGAGGGGCGGGGAGTGGCTCATTGAGAGGCTGAGACAGGGGTCAGTCCAGGCACCTGGTGGATCAGTGCTAGTGTGCACTGAATATTAACATATTATGTCAGACTTGCCTATAGAACATATGTCTCCAGCACTGTGCGGTCATCGCTTACAGCAATTCCATCTTCACCCAGTCTTCCTTCCGGGTTCGCAGGCTCTGGCTGTTTGTATTGCCAAGCCACAATGATGTCACTCCTGTGCATCCACACGGGAGTCGCGGTCACAGCACAGAGCTCTGAAGGAATGGCACGAGTATGCTGTCGCTTCAGCGCACGTGCCGGTGACATTATAGGCTGTCGCTCACTGGAATATCTCCTTAACGGTGCACATTTAGGTGATATTCATTTTACCTACAGGTAAACTTTATTACAAGCTTACCTGTAGGTAAAAGTTGCAAAGCGGACTTTACTACCACTTTTTATTAACCAATTTCATGAAAAGACTAAATATATATTCAAAGTACTATTTTTTTTTATTTTTATTTTGCAGTGTTGTGCTGTCAGTTCAGATGTATATTTTCCTATAATCATAACTAGGGATGAGTGTAGGGTTAAGATTGAACAGGAGTTCAATTCAAACTCAGCCTGCTTGTAGTTCGGCAAATAAACTGGTCTTCTTTGGCTACCCAAACCCCAGGCTGATGTTAGTTTATGTTTTGTAAATGACAACGCTTCCGTCACAAAATGACAAATCCCTGGCCAACTGGAGTTTGTAAACAAACTAGCTGGGAATGCTGGTTATCTGATCAGGTCATTGATGAAATATAGTCATGACTATATTTGTTCAATGATGTCACCCAACATCCCTGACTGGCTTGTTTGTATATAGCAGCTAGCTGGGAATCGGTCATCCACAACAGATGTAGGGGTAGGTTATTGGATCTGCATCATCAGGCTATTGTGTTTTATGTGAACCTACATCACTGGGTGACATGATGGCTGTTTGATTTATATATATAGGGAGGACCTGCGTTTTATTTACTTATTCACTTTCTTATGAATGTTTATCAGACAAGGTGCTTTGCAAGGATAAAAACTTTTCAGGGACCCACCTACAAGATATCCTCCAAGTGTTGTATGGGTGTGGCCCCAGTCTAGTTTAACATTTTGCTGCCAGGCCTGTACATCGTTCCAGAGCATTGCTTCCACACACCCCCAATAATGGCAGCCCCCACGCACCCCGCCATGTCCCCGGGGTCTGCTTGCCCATCTGCGGGCCCAGGACTGATATAGCAGGAGTTGTCGGGTACAGGGGAAGGAGCAGAGCGTCACTTCAGGGTCCACCCATCATGGTCCCTGGTTAGCATGGCTGGGAAAGAATCTATTGCAATGCGATCTGCATTGCATTACATTCAGTGGAGCACAGGGGAGACATCCAGTCTTATTAAAGTGAACCAGTCACCAAAAAATGATCACATAGGAGATATTTTGCCCCCTATGTGATGAAAAAAAATTAAAAAATTTAAGTTACACCCAAGCACATAAAATCCCCCCAAATTGTTTGGGGGCCCCCACCCCTGCACGTAAAAAAACACACATATGGTAGCCAATTGTGATACACGTTACATATCGCTGCACATGCTTAAGTGAGAGCAAGATTTCTAGCATCAGACCTGCTTAAGGCTAAATGCTTAAAGTGTCCCCTATGGAAAATATAGGGTACTGAAGTTTGTTGCCATTTCACGAATGCACGCAAATTTAAGGTTTGACATTTTGGGTTTCTTTTTACTTAGGGCAAGCTCATCTTTTATATTTTATTAAAAAATGGGTAATTTATTGCGTTTGTGTGCCCTAAAATTAACCTTTGTTTATTTTTACTGAAATGTTATGTTTCCTAGACATTTGCAGTAATATTGTGAAAAATTGGAACTACCACCATTTTATTCTCTAGGGTGTCTGCTTTTAGCAGTAGCAAAGGAGGTGATACCATCATCAAATGATAAAAATTGTTGGCTGCTATTGGTAAACAAATAATGCCACTTTTAGGCTTCATGCACACAGGAACTAAAAAAAAAGTCCAAAAACATCAGTAGCTTATCAGGGATGTTTTCAGCTTTTACCAGCATTATATTACTGCCGTTTTTTCGCGTTTTTAAAGGGCCAGCATTTTGTTTTTTTCCAATTGGTCTAAAACGTCCAAAAACATTAGGGATTGACATTTTTGAGCGCTTTTGGATGTTTTTAAGCGTTTGAACATTTACAACTGAAGAACGTCCAAAAAACCTTTAGGTCTTGGGTTTTTTTTACAGCTCAAAAACATCACTGCTAAAAACAGCTGATAACAGCCTATGTGTACATGAACACATAGGATAACATGATGTAGGGTTTATTGACTGTAGAAAAAAAATGTCTGCAGCTGAAAACAGATGCTGTAAAACAGTCAAAAAACATCATGCGTACATGAGGCCTTAAGAGCAATAGCTCTACAAATCCAAATGCAGGTTTAGGGCATCCCTAAAGATGCTATTTAAAACTGACTTTGCCAGGTTCGCTCATCACTAATCATAATATTCTTCTTATTTGAGATGGGCTAGTAGGGCTCCAATTATTTTACGGCATGCTGCCCACCTAATTCAGTATATTTTAATACGTTTCTGCCAAAGCTGTATAAATTTGATCCTTTTTAAATTTAATAAGGATTAGCAGATATCAAAGAGCAGCCTTCCAGGAGTATGGGATATTTTACATAGTTACACAATGTTTGATTCACAGAAACAGTGTGGAAGAATAAAAGCCCAAACTAACCTTTAACATTGCACCAACAGTAGTAATCTTTTACTTAAAATTCAGGTATCTCCATTTCAAATATAGTTTTCTTTATCATAAAATGCTTGTTGAAATCTAATCCCATTTCTAGATTTCATGAAGGAAATCAGGTAGCAAACACTGTTGGATAGTTTTCAGAAAAATAATTGCGTGTGCTATAACGTCTCCAGGCAATAAAATGTTTTCAGAGTGTACATATTTCTTTTGACTCGTAATGTCAGATTTATATAAAAAAAAAAAATAGTACTTTAAAAAAAAAAAAATCATAGCAAGGAATAAACACGTTTAAAAGGCAGAAAGGTGGTATAGTGCTACAGTTTAGTGGCTAACTAAAACATGAAAAAAGAAAACATTTTTGGAAAACTTATATATAAAAACAGACTTGAGCTAAAATGTCACAGTAAAAAAAATATATTCAATAATACATACACACAGGCATACATACATACACACAGTACATGTATTTCACCATTACTCATTCCTGTAGGTCAGAAAATGTATATTGCTCTCTGGAAGGGTTACGGTAGATAAATTACAGAAGAGTTGGAATTTTTTTTTAATAGCTTCCTGTGTCCCATTGAAGAGATTCACCATTTTTTCCTGTTCCTAGAGAAATGGGATGAAATTCTTTCAAACTGAGGGGAGATTCTCTTCTAGACAGTTCTCACCGAAAAAGGGTTCTAATTTGAAAGTTTCCCTTCATTACCTTTTGGGTGACAACTGTAACATTTTTGATTATCCATTTGTTTTTATTTTGGTGCAAGGGTGACCAGGAAAAAGAGAGAGGATGAACATCTCCAGTCAGGACACAGCAATAAAACTGTGGTTCTCTGCCTTTCCTACTCTTTAACCACTTCAGCCCCGGAATGATTTCACACTTTAGGACCAGAGCACTTTTTGCGATTCGGCACTGCGTCGCTTTAACTGACAATTGCGTGGTCGTGCGGCGTTGTACCCAAACAAAATTTGGGTCCTTTTTTTCCCACAAATAAAGCTTTCTTTTGGTGGTATTTGATCACCTCTGTGTCATTTCTGATCACTGCTATAAACAAAAGAAGACCGACAATTTTGCAAAAAAAAACCAAAATTTCTTACTTTTTGCTAAAATACAAATCCAAAAAAATATATAAAAAAACATTTTTTTCAATGGTTTTGGCCGATTTTATATTCTTCCTCATATTTGTGATAAAAAAAATTGCAATCGGCGTTTATTGATTGGTTTGCGCAAAAGTTGCCGCGTTTACGGATGATGAGAATTCATTTTTGGGGTTTTTATTTTTATTTTTTACTAGTAATGACGGCGATCTGCGATTTTTAGCGGTACTGCGATATTGGGGCGGACATGTTGGACCATTTTGACACTTTTTTGGGACCATTGGCATTTATACAGCGATCAGTGCTATAAAAATGCACTGATTACTGTGTAAATGCCATTGGCAGTGAAGGGGTTAACCTGGGGGGGCGCTCTAAGGGTTAACTGTGTTCCCTGGGCGTGTTCTAACTGTGTGTGGGCTGCCCTAGCAGGGGAAGGGGAGTGATCACAGCTTCCATATAGAGGAAGGCTGTGATCACAGCCCTTCCCCATCTCACAGAACGGAGATCCGTGTTTACATACACGGACCTCCGTTCTTTCACTCCGGGGGGGGGGCATCGCGGGTAGCCGGCAGAGATAGAGTCTGCCGCACCCGCTCCCTGGCCCCCGCGGACACAGTAAGCGCACGAGCGCACCTCCGGTGGCCCACGTGCGCTCACAGTGCATGATCTCGCAGCCACCATTATATGACGGCGGTTTGTGATATCGAACCACCTTGTTGCCGTCAACCTGCAGTTGGCGGTCGGCAAGTGGTTAAAAAAACAGAACCATAGACACACTTTAAATTCCAAGATTGCATAACTGCATTCGAAAATAGGCATGTTCATTCACACAAAACCCAACATGTTCAAATGAAAATACATGAAATAAATCTTTCTATACTCATTCTAACATGTTACTGCAAAGGCACAAACGTAAAAGGGAAATACTGGGGCCAGAATAAGTCTAATACTGTATGTGGTGTGACAGTATGTGAGGCAAAATGGTAGAGGGACGCTACCTGTCGCCTTGTATGCGTTCATGTGGACTGGATTAAACAGATTCCGGTCCGGATTTTGTCAGCCACCATGGCAGGGCTGGTTCCGGTCCAGAGTTTGTGGTCCACTGGAGTCCACCAGCAGGTGGTTTACATGATCAGAGATCTCACTAGAGCTCTGACCTGGAACTCAGATAGGGATCTGAGAGAGCTCTATGTCTGGACTTTAAAAGACAAGGTTTGCATTGTGGCTTATGTTTTGTGGGTGTTGGGGGCCAGCCCCACAATGCTTAGTGAGGAAACTATATTGTTTAGTTTAGCGACAGGCGGCAAGGATTTATTTTCTATTTAGTTTGTTTTTTACTCTGCAAATCTTTTAACAATAAACCTGGCAAGCCATCAGATTTTAAAGAAAGTTCCCTGCACACTATTTTCCTCAGGAAAGTTGATCCCCACGAGCTAATCTCCCACAGTGGAAACAGATAGCTAAAAATACTTCATACTGCAAGAGACATTTTTGCACACATTAAAATGCACATTTTAGGCCTGAAGATTACACAAACCCCCCCCCCCCCCCATAATATTACATATTTTTGAAAGCAAGTTTGAAAGTAATTTTTCACACAATATGAGAGCAACTGTTTATCAAATCCATAATATTCACTGCACACAAACACATTAAAATATAAAAAAAAGAGGAGGTTGTATTGAGCAAATAAACACATTCGGCCTCAATACTGCATGTGCCCATGAAATGGCGAAAGTGCCAATACCCCAAATTGTCAAAATGCGACACATTAAAAGCCTTTTAAGCCTCTGTAGCCATGGTCCCGGTCCCTAGAGGCCTAATGGTGACCTCCAGAGTCAGGGAGAGCTGACATCCCTCTTCATAGTGTGGGTTACTAAGCATAGTGGGTGTAGTGCAGATAGAGTAAGTTGGGTGCCAGATACTTTGAGAATGCAAAAATAGATTTATTGTCTCTTAAACTGGGGAGAGAGGGTTGGGGCCAGGACACCAAAAAAATAGGAATAGAAGGACAGCTATAAACTTCAAGGGCCTTTGAGCTGAATTGCAGCAAACTGAATTTGTAGACTGCTGTCTTCTTTAGCAACTGAACTTCATTTCAATGCAGATCACAACTCACAGTATCCCATTGTAAATCTTCGCTCACATCTCACAGTCTCCCACTGCAGATCCTCTCACTGAGCTCCCAGTCTCTCACTAGACTGTTCAGATCCCAGCCACCAGTGGATCCCCTTGAGCTCTTCCACAAGAACCCGCCGTGGCTTCCAAGTGTCACCCATGCTGTCCCGATGGGTCTTTGACTTGGCTCTTCAGCTAGCCTGCTGAATCTTCTGCAAGCATCACTCACACTACCCTGACCTCGGATAACAGGAGGGATTGTTCCTTGATGGCAACGGCTTTCCCTTTACCTCTGGCTCTCACTTGCCTCCGGCGACAGGAGTGACCGTCCCATATGGCGACTACTTTCCTTCACCTCTGGCAACACTCGGTTCTCCGTCCGGCAGAACCCCTGCAACTTGGTTAGGCTTCCTGCATGAATCCCTAACCCCATGCTGCTTCTCCTGATCCTGGGTAGGCCTCAGACTTCCTAGCAACCAGGAACTCCCGGATAGGCCTCAGGCTTCTGGCCTAGCAGGCGGGAGCTTTTCAACACACGTCCACTCGTCCAGGTGGCACAGAACCCCGATCACCTGACCTCTCCCGAATAAATAGGCTCTCCTAGCAGGCCAAGGGGCAAAGAAACCCCTGCCAATTGGCTGAGTCAACCTATCCACCCCTAGTCTGGATTCCCTAAGCCCTTATCAATCCAATGCCACAGGCAACAATGCCACCCCAGTGACAGAAGTGAGAAGTGCATCAAACCCAGATTTAGGGAAAGGTCAGTGGATCTCCCTAACAATCAGCCAAGCTAGTTACCACCCTTCAGCCTAAATTGGTCAGCAACCCTGCCTAACACCAGGGTGTTACACATCAATTTAGAGTTAACCGTGAAGGAGCATCCTAAAATTATTGCTCTCATTCATGCATGGTGATACCCAATAGAAAACTCTCGCTTTTGTATGCAAAACCACCCAATGCAGACGATTGGGTACATATGGTAAAGGGGGACTTTTTGATTTTTATTTTATTAAACTTTAATTTAAAAACTTAATTTTTTTTTTTAATTGAATTGCTATCACAAGGGGGCTGGTAAGCCCCCGTTGTGACAGCATAGTGCAGGTGACTGGTTCTTTTAAAGGAAACAAGCTGTAAGATTGCCCAAATCCTCCCTACAAGTAAGCGGACAGTTGGCTGGGAAAAAGTAAAGAAATCTCTGGCTGATATAGCAGCTGGTGGTTTGTGCACATGCCAGGGCTGCTGCTAACATATGATGTATGGCAGCTCCTGATCATCACATTGCAGGAGTAGAGGTGAGTATTTGTAGACTTCAGCTTTGCTTTAATTCACAAAACTTTAATACAAGAATAAAACTCTATTTTATCCATGAGACTGTAATTTTCAAATCTCACTTTTTTGAAAAGAAAGATCCCAATCACAATGTGTTAAGCTTTGTAAATTGAGTCTATTTTGTGATATTCCACCATAAACATACACACCTTTATTTCATATGACTGGTAATACAATGGCATTTCTGAAGCTTTCTTACTTAAATCAAAAATGTTTATTTCCAACTTTCCCTACTGTATGCAAAAAAGAGACATAGCTGTTTATATTTCTGATATATTTAGCAATTCTGATCAACTGTATTATACTGATATTAGGCACAAAGTATCAACAATAATATGCTTTTAATGTCCTGCAGTGGACTGGAGTTTAAACAAACCTCCCACAGATGTAGCAGGAGCCTGAGCCAAATGTAAGCTAAATAGGCTGTGTCATATTTTATTCCAGAGCTCAATCCTAGAGAGGCTTTGTGATTACAGGCTCTGCCAACAAGAATCCTACAATGTAACACACAATCATTAATGCATACAAGAACCGCTAATGCTCCCACTATTAATACTAACAATAAAACTAACAGCAAGTACAGACTGTTTATGATTGTGGTATTATGTTCAGCACCTATATAAAAAAGCAGTACTATATATGTAGGCTGTCTCTCTCTGACGCAACAAATCAACATTTAGGCAACACTGCCATGTTAAATACTCACTGTAAGGGGCTTTTTCATATGCGTGGCCTGTAAAAACAGGTGGCTGAGCTGCCATTTTACCATCGCCTAGGTGCCCACCTAACTTCCAAAATTGCAGCCACAAAGGTCTGTAAACATTTTTATTTTTTTTAACACCTACAGAGTTTGACCTCCATTGAGGCCAATGGGAATGTGTTGCAACTGCAAGCCAAACACTCGGACTGCCACCATTGTGAAAGAAGTCTAAAAATGTATCTAAACCCAAGGAAAAACATGCATATTGCAGCTTACCAGTTGTGGATGTGGTGGCTGCATTTGGTTTCTTACTTTCTGACTTATTCCATTTTTTTTTTTAACCTGACGATCCTGCCAGTAACACACTTCCCGTTCTAGGGTGACAGTGCTCACTGTACTGTATCTATGAAGTAGCAGCATTGTTATTCTAGAATAAAAACTACAGAACACTTCCCCCTATGCTCTTCTCCAAAACACAGGGAGTTGACAAGCGTAGTCCACAAAGAGAGCTGGAATAACAGTGCAACACAGGCAGAAAGAGAATAGAAAGATATAAGCTACAAGATCTAAAGGTTTGTTTGGTAAGTGCAAACAAATTTAACAAAACTCTGTTACTGGTATGTTTAAAGTAATAGTAAAGTCTTTTTTTTAATTTTGTCTAAAAATAACAAACATGTTATACTTACCTGCTCTGTGCAGTAGTTTTTGCAAAGAGCAGCCTAGATCCTCCTCTTCTAAAGTCCCTCATCAGCACTCCTTCTTACCAAGTGCCCAAACAGCAAACAGCTCACTATGGGGGCACCCAAGCAAGATCGCTCCCGAGCCGCTGCTCTGTATGTCTATTCAGACACGGAGCAATGGCTCAGCCACACTCACCTTCTCCCCTCAATGGCTGACTTTTATTGACAGCAGCAGGCATCATTGGCTATGGTCTCAGCCAATGAGGAGGGAGAGCTCCAGGACAGTTGAAGCTCTTGTGCAACATCGCTGGATCGAGATGGGGCTCAGGTAAGTATTAGGGGGGCTGCTGCACACAGAAGGTTTCTTATCTTAATGTAGAGAATGCATTAAGGTATAAAACCTTCTAACATTAGAACCACTTTAACAGGCTAAAAGGGAGTAAATAAAAAGTCCAATGTTTGGGTTTACATACACTTTAAGCAAATTGTCTTTTGTGAATTTGCTGCAAGTCTATCTGAATATTCTGCCAACAGAGCTTGCTGTTGTAGGCCAACAATTCTAAGCCATTGGCCTACAATTAACAACAGTGTTGTCAGACTGGCGTGTGCTCTTTTTCAATAGTCTGTTTAATTCCCAATCAGGTTTTCAGAAGCCATAACCAGCTTAAGGGCCAAATAAAGCAGGGAGCAAGGCAGGCTAACAATGCTGCTGCTAATTGTGATAAGGAGTCCTGGTGTTGTCAGTCTCCTGATAAGAAACTTTGAAGAAAAGTAATAAAAATTGATTTGGCTAAAAAAAAAAAAAAATAAAAAAAAAAAATAATGTATGCAGTGAAGCACGATATCAAACATACTGAAAACTTTTTTGGGTTAACAGTTTATGTGATTATTAGTAACAATACTACTAATATTTACAGTAAAAACTATAAAACCATCACATTTTAATTCTTTACATTTTTTGCATGACCTAGGTCAAAAGAAAAAAGTTTTAAAATATGTCAAAATGACAACTATTTATATAGCATTTAAGATATTCAGTCATTATTAATTACATAATATGGACATGGGAGGTAGTGCATTATGTTTACACTGATATGAAGAGCAGAACACAGATCAGGTTTATGGTCAGTTCATCAAAAACCTATACAAAGTTTTGATAGATGCTGGGAAATTAGGCAAACAACCACTTGGGTTCTTGGAGACTTGTTTTGGTGAGATATCAATACTTAAATTTCTGAGGAGTGCATACCTGTTGCAGCCTTTAGGGGAAGAGGGGTGAAACTGCCCCCATGTTTGTGTGGAACAAAGCTCAGAGGTTGGGCAAGAGTTGGATATTGTTTAATAGCTGCAAAATCCAAGTCAGATAAAGCCAGGGCCAGAGCAAACTAAAATATCACTAAAAAGTAACGTAAAGCATTTTACTCTACCGAAGAGTAAAGATATTGTGTAAGAAACGATTAAGCTATTGCTAAATGAGCTGCAGCTGACATATGAATGATGAATTTCTTCTCAGCATTTCACCATTTAGGACTCAGTTTTCATAATATAAATAACTGGGTTCTGATGGAAAATAGAGCAAAAAAATGTTTATTCAAGACAGAAGATCATGGAAAACATCCAAAATCATGTTTTATGGTTTACATATTTCACCTTCCAGCACTGTGTAGTTACTGTGAAGATAAACTTAATACTTACTGTGTAACAATGATGATTACAGGTTTTCCTGACATTTCTCTTGCTCCTATGTTATTCGATTTTTATAAATGGTCATAGGATTCATAGGCTAATTGAATTGGGGCAATTTAGGGACAAAATCATTTACATAATAGGTTTACATCTTTCTGATCACTTCCTCTAACACCAGAGTCAAAATGTATGTTATTATGTTTATTATTGCTTAGTTTTGGATATTGTGAGGAAGAGTTGACATTTCTTTCAGGATTATTGTTTCTTTATCCCATTGGCATTGGTCTACCCTCACTTTTGGTCTTTGAATCCCATACAAGAAATGGGTGGTCCAAATGTTGCCAAGACAAATTAGTATGAAGAAAACAAGATTAGACGTTCTAACCAAGACTTACCATCACATCCTGTCTCAATGGAAGTCTAACTCCCCCTATTAATTGCATAGAGCACTAAAACTCTAGCACAAAGTTTTGGCTGTGGCTGGAGTTGGACTTTGTGGACAAATGGAAAAACCAATACTTTGGATATCATTCCGGTGATGTCAAGGAAATTGCTCATTAAATGTCCCACACTAACCAAGGATAAGTAGATGTTGCTTTAATTTAAGGAAGAATTTCTTTCCAGGTGGAACTGCCAGGTCACAATTACAGTGCACCTGTGCCCAGACTGCAGACATACAGTATATAAATACATATTCTTAACAGGCAGCAAAAGGGCTTCAAGACAAATCTAAATCGCTCTAGCTGCTTGAAATGTGAAGTTATTCCTTCGAAGATGAAAAAAAACACACTTTGGGGTGGGGTTTTAGTTAGTTTAATACAGCTTAGAAACATTTGTTGTGTTTTTACATTAGAAGGCTGGCAGACTGCCAGGATAGCCAAAAAGTAGCTAATATTTAGGCCTCATGTAAACTGCTGCTGCTAAACGGACATTTAGGAGCAGTTGGGTGTTTTTTTTTTTTAGCTGCCCCGGAACTCTTCTCTATTTTATCTGATCAGTACATGTACACAGGTTCGTTTATAGTCGTTTCTAGGCAGTAGAGTTTAGAGGCATTTGTTGGAAAGCAAAAAAATACATTTGAGACGGATGTTAAGAGGCATTTGAAACATCAAATGCCTGTAACAGCTTGTAAACGCGCCTAAAACGCGGTAACTCATGTCTAGGAGCGTTTCGCTTAAAGACTTTTTTTTAATCAAAAAACGCTTCTAGACGCAAACACGGCTAAAGGGACATTTTTAAACGTAGGTTTCTTGCTGTCAAGTTGAGTCGTTCAGGGGAGGTTGAAAAATGTCTCATGTACATGTAGCCTTAGATGAAGTTAGAAAACAAATTAATCCCCCCTCACCAATATTTCTAGATAGAAATTATTGATTGCTTGTAAAGTTCATTTAATGTTCAGATTTTATAAATACTTTAGTGTGAACTTTAAACTAGATAGCTCAGGGAATATCTTTTTAAGGAAAAAAGGTCATAAGAGTAGTTGAAGGCTCCTAAAAGTATTTGTATTTATCTTGCCAGTAGTGTTTGAGTGAGTTATTCTATTAAGGTTCGCTTACACATAAGAAAGGTTATAGTGTACGTTGGTAATTGAAGAAGATGGGTAGCTAGAAAGTAGCTGATCATATCAGGAACAGAACAACCACTTAACGCTGTAAAGCTTGACATTATTTTCTGGGCTATTCAGGGTTGTTTTCTGACAATATAAAGTTCATTATCACAAAACTGTATAGACCCAAGCTGTTTCAGAAGCACATTGACTGGTAACAATTCAACATTATATAAAATGCATTGCAGTGTATTGCTTTAAAGTGATCGTAAACTGCTGGTTGTTGGTGACTTAAAGCGAGTTCCACCCAAAAATGGAACCTCCGCTTTAAAGGAAGGTGACCCACCAACATGCCACAAATCGGCATATCATTTTTTTTGGGGGGGGGGGGGGACTGGGGAGCCGCGGCTCTGGAAGGAAGTTCACCCCCCCTTCCTCTCGGTGATCTTCTGGGACACGTTACAGGTCTTAGAATATACGCCGAGCCATTCACAAGGCGCGGCTCGACTTGGGCATGCGCAGTGCGTGCCCGGATTTGAAGCCAAAGCCGGGTGCTCACACTTGTGATGCTGGCACTGCCGAGGAGAGGGGGAGAGGAGCGAGCCCTCAGGCGGCCGCATCGCTGGAGCATGGGACAGGTGAGTATCCGATTGTTAAAAGCCAGCAGCTACCCTTTTGGTAGCTGCTTACTTTTAACTAGGTGGAACTCCGCTTTAAGCAAGTTTTCATCATACGGCGTTCTAGACAGAATTTCTTTTTTCTTTTTTTATGGATGAAACTTGGTTTATTGCTGCCTTTTCAGGGTTTTTTTTTTTTTTTTTTTAGTAGTCTAAAGTGTTCTAAACCAAAATGCCAGTTTTACTTGTTCAATATCAATGTATGTTAAAGGTAGGAAATTACTCTAATCGCATTTGTTATCTACAGGTGCTGGTCATATAATTAGAATATCATCAAAAAGTTGATTTATTTCACTAATTCCATTTAAAAAGTGAAACTTGCATATTATATTCATTCATTAAACACAGACTGATATATTTCAAATGTTTATTTCTTTTAATTTTGATGATTATAACTGACGACTAAGGAAAATCCCAAATTCAGTATCTCAGAAAATACCCCATAGATTTTTTTTAAAGGAATTAGTGAAATAAATCAACTTTTTGATGATATTCTAATTATATGACCAGCACCTGAATAATAGTAATTTTAATGCAGTTTTCACTTTTTTTCACATGCTAAAAAATACATTTTGAAAAACTAGGAAGTTCTTTTTTTTATCTCAGCCTCACTTCGTTTCTCAAACTACAACGTGAAATTATAACTTATCACTTAACTACAGACTTAAGATCCCTTTCACACTAAAGCGCCACTAAAACAGCGCTGGTGGTTTTTGCGGTGCTTTATCTGCATTTTAGCGACGCTTTTTGGTGGCTAGCAGGACAGTTTAAGGTCATGTGACACGTAAGGCACTTTGGAAACATTGGCCATTCATTTCAAATGGGCAGGGGCGTTTTTGAAGTGGTAGTTCTAGCGCTCCAGACCCTCCCCAAAGATGATACTTGCAGGACTTTTTTTACCCCCCCCCCAGTGTAAAAACACGCATTGAAGTGAATGGGAGGCAGTTTTCAGGCACTTTACAGTGCGAAAGGGGTCTAAGATATCGGCCATACAAAGAGACTGTGATCCATAAGTAAATGGACTCTCTTGCATTGTAAAACAGAAAAATATCAGTAAAGCACAACCACCGAAAAGCAGGCAGAAGATCCCAATCATGTAATGAATAAAATGGCAATCCTTGTTTAGCTATACATTTGTAAACTATATATAGAAACAAGGTGTTTTAAGCAATACAACGCTGGATTTGATGTGCAGGAGGAGTGTAGACTGTTCACGCAGCAAACTGAATTTCCACTTTTCAATGGAATTCTTACTTTACATTGTTAATGAGGGGAAGTGCTGCTGAAACCAATCATCCAATTAAGTGCAAGCAAAAAAGTATTTTGCTAATATTTGCAAAGTGAACATGCTCTAGGATAATTTACAAGTTGATCACTATTGTAGTACACATTCTCTTAAAAAGTTTTTTTGCCAACAACAGTCATGTGTAAACAACATCAAAAGACAGACTAAGGGAGATTTACTAAAATGGGTGCACACAAAAACTGGTGCAGCTCTACATAATAACCAATCAGCTTCTAGGTTTTATTGGCAAAGCTTAAAGTGAACTATAGGTAAAACTTTTGTTTTCATTTTTGATAGAGGAGTAAGAGAGGGTTAGAACTCCTGTCAGATTTTTTTGTCACCATTTGTGTCCCATTGTAGAGATTTCCCTTCACTTCCTGCCCCATAGCCAAGCAGGATTTGAGAGGAAATCTCCACAAATGAAGGGAATTTCCTAGGGACCCCTAGGTCACTATACATAGTGTCCCCGTTAGAAGATTTCCGCTCTATTACTTTTCTGGTGACAACCCACAATTTCCTTTTACTTTCAATGATAATTGTAAACAGAACAAAAATCTGACAGGTGATCTATTCCCTGTCCAATCTAACCATACCTAAAAAATAAGTTTTGCCTTTAATTATACTTTAATTGAACAAGCTGAAGCTGCAGCAGATTCTGTGTGCACAAGTTTTAGTAAATCTCCCCCACTGTATACATACATATATACACGCGCACACACACACACACACACACACACACTTTGTGCATTCAGACAAAGCAAAATGCCACAAAAATATTTAACCATAAATGGAATGAATGAGCTTCAGAGTAACAATACCACTTGGTCACATGTACCCTTAAGCCCCAAACATGACCATTTTTCTGTTTATTTCCTTGTTTGCTTACAACTATGCTTAACATGCAGAATCCAATTCTTTCTAATTGTCCCTGTTCACACTTGTATGGTCAGTTGTCCTCCACTTTATGAACTATGCTCAAGTACATGAGCTTTTTTTTTTTTTTTTTTTTTTTTTTTTTTTTTTTTTTTTTTTGAGTATTCAGGCATTTTTGAGTGCATAAACTTCAATGGTAGTGCCTATAAACACATTAAAATTGCGTTTTTGCATTTTTTTTTTTCATGAGGTAATCCTCTCCTCCAATACAGCTGCTCTACCCCCCTTTCTCAGTTCATGAAACAAATGCCTTAGATTTCATACATGCGCAAAAACACTTGTAAAGCACCTGCTGAAAAAAACAAACAAAAAAAAAAAAAAACTTAAAAACCAGGAATATACTTTTATGGATAAGTTCATCTTTGGGAACAGGTTACAAGTTCCACCGATTCCTCCTGCAGCTCTTCTCCCATGACAGCTGGCCAGGGATCTTCTCCCCGTACCCACTGTCACAATTTTAAAAAATAGCAAGGCCATGCAGGGCTCCACCCACATGGCCGCATCATTCATTCACAGAGTTACTGGCTGAAACAGGTAAAAATAAAAAAGGGAAAAAGCCAAAAAAAGGAAACGAATGGAGCCACCACATAAGAACTGTTAAGTTGCGATATAATACAATTTTGGGGATAAAAGTTTCAACTATATGAAAAAAAAATGTAAGCACCAGTCAGTGTCAAATGCTTTTTTCTCAGTCCTCTGCCATTTTTACTTTAAAAAATGTTGCAGCAACTGTATAAAAAAAATGTATTTTTTTAACCACTTTTCTGCTGGTCCTCCAATGACGAGGGATGGGCACAGGTAATTTAGGAGAGGAGAATGCAAGTGCTCATGGAACATGTATGTAGTATTGCAGGAAAGGTATCTGAAAGTAACTGTGGGCATGCCCCCAAATTGGAAGTTTGGAGAAGCACAGTGCAAGATGGAAAGAGCGGTCAAGATTTTATGAAGTAAAAAAAACAAAAAAACCAAAACGTTTAAATAGTAACAAATATGATAAAAAGGGAATTTTAAGCACGCCAAATGATGTTACATCGGGAGATCTTTTTTGCTCGTTGGTACTTTAATGCTACTGACAGACTCTCGTATCTATAGTTTGTTATTTTGTACATAGTTCCACTTTAAAGTGATTGTAAATGATCACCTTTTAAAACCATTCAGTTTAAAATAGAAATGAAAGGCAAAATATTTGTGTATAGATATAAAAACCAAATACCCTTTTTCCCCATTATATAAGTGATCACATTCCCTCTGTTTTCATCTGCTTAAGAACTGGGGCAGGAGAAGAAACAGTACACTGAGCTTCCAAATAGAGGGTTTGTCAGAACAAGTCTGATCATTGGAGGAAAGTAAACAGAGTTCCCAGCATAGATAGAGAATGGACCGCACTGTGTTATGCTTAGTGTGGTCAGTTATTAATAGGAAAGCAAAGGGACTGGCAGGAGGAAGCAATACAAAGAGAACAGGATATTTTTTCATTCAAGTACATGGTACAGCAGGCACATATCAGGAATATGAAATACTGGGTGTACATTAAGGCTACGAATACAAAAAAAATCTAATATTACAAAAACATGTTTAAAGGTTATTTTATATCAACAATTACCAGATTACTAGCATTATAAAACAGCAATTGCCATTGCTTTATAGTTTTCCTTGAACGCTTCCTAAATTATTTTAACACAATTTTAGATGGAAGATACATTTAAAGCTCAGAAGCTTCTTTACATATTTCCTAAGGAAGCAAAGCATACTTAAATCAGAAGATATATTTTCTTTTTTTTAGCATTGTAAATCAATACTCATTGCTCCCTTCCCAGCTAATTCTTGAAAGAATTCACATAAGGTAGAATTACAGCAGAGAACATATGGACTGGATAAATGCAATAAAGTACCATAGCTCCAAAAACGCACAATTCATTTCTAAAATTAACTACTGAAGCTTTCCTAAATTGTTAAGGGTGGATATGTTGAATAAATGGTGTACGCAATCTAATTTAAACCTAAAAAGGCCGACAAGTGAATTGTATTTGTGACCTAAAAATCACACTGCCATCTGCTAAATGATAAACATGATATGAGAACTCTTTATAAATGACAAAGTAAACTGGTCATAAACCTAAGCCATTAAAAAAAAAAAACTTTCCATAAATCCCGAGATCTAGCAGATGGATTTATCAGGTATGCTGCATTCACATGTGCTTAGAAGGAACATTTGGATAGGAGAAAAAAGCAGAATGAGAAGAGGGATCCCCTTATCAGTCTGCTGCTGCTCCACCACTGTTCTGCAGAATGGGATTGAATAGAAGACATGGCACAGTGCCTGTTTGTTGAATGGAATGAATGCTGAATTCCTTGAAGAAACGCCATCAAGAGAGGTTAACGGAACTTAGCATTTATCTGGCTGTCATTTTAATGGTTTGACCTTAATGAGGTCTAAATCACTGACCTGAAAAAAAGTACAGAGGTGTCATCAGTGCATACAAGTCCAGTGAGCCTTCCGTTCACTCAAAGCATTGATGACCAGTACTCTACGTGGCGTTTGTTATGTGAATGTAGTACTCTGATGTGTTGTCTGGATGGGTAAAACATGCTGCACTATGGTTTTTGCTTTGGTTCAAAGCGTTCAAGGAGCAGAGAATAGTTCAATCCTGTGTGCATGAATTTAATGAAGAAGGGAATTACTAGGGCACCTGGCTTAAAGTAATACTAAAACGTTCTTTTTTTTTAAAACAAACATGTTATACTTACCTCCTCTGTTCAGTGGTTTCGCACAGAGTGGCCCCGATCCTCCTCTTCTGGGGTCCCTCAGCGGCGCTCCTGGGTCCTCCTCTTCTCCAACTGTCCCCTCAGGGAAGCGATTTCCTGTTGTTGCGTCCAACGACATAGACAGCAGGACTCAGCCCCGCCCCCAAGCTCCCGCATCACTGGACTTGATTGACAGCAGCAGGCAACAGCCAATGCTCCCGCTGCTATCAATCTAGCCAATGAGGACCAGAGCCCGGGGCTGGAGCTGCTAGGAACGATCAGGGTCAGGTAAGTAAAACGGGGGTCTGGGGGGCTGCTGTAGTAGAAAAGGGTTTTCACCTTAATGCATAGAATGCATTAAGGTGAAAAACAGTGAGGGTTTGCAACCCCTTTAAGTTCTGAGAAAAGTGTATGTTCTGACTTAGAATTAGCAGGTCATGAATTTCTAGTGAGCCTTCTACCTACCTGTAAGTAGAATAGTGTTTTTTTATTAATAGAAGGTTGGTGTGATAGATTTTAGTTATGGGATTTAATTTTATTTTTTAATAGCACTGCCAAAACACAGGTGACATGGAGGGAAAGGAGTTAGAGGATGTACCGAAGTTCTGTTTAAAGTCTAGCCATGTATAATCCTTGATAAAAACATATGACTAACTTGTATATAAGAAGTCATTTTTTTCTGATAAGCCTTTTTTACCCACCTGAGGGAACACTGAGCACAGAGGTTGAATTACTATAGCTAATAACTATTGCACTTTGATTATATAGATTTTAAAATATTTTTAGACATTTTTACTTTTATTCACCATTGGAAGTGTATGTTTGTACTAATATAATTAGGATTGAGGTGTGAATTGATATTTGCACAATATATATTTGAGGTTTGGGATATTTTAGAATGCCTAATAGTCTTAAACACTAGGGGCATGTCATTTTTCACTGGCAGCTGGGGATACAGCACTATGTTTTTCTGCTAAGCGCACTGAATAAGTTCTTGTTTTAGCTGTATTTTAAACAGTTTTCTACCAAAGTAATTTTTACATACATTGATAAATGCACATTTTCGGCCTAAAGACTAGTTCAAACTCAGAAAAAGTGCAGGCAGTCCCCGAGTTCCAAACTTCTGACTTACATACGGCTCATACTTACAAAACGGAGGGAGGCAACAGGAAGTGAGAGGAAATCTACCCCTAGGAAGAGAAATTCACTCCTGTAACAGTTACCATGGGAAAAGGGTGTCTCCACTGAAGCTTTATCACCAAGGTTTGTTTCCACAACAACCCAAAATTGCCGAAATCCAATTGTCACAGGGACAGAAAGTGAGGTGAAATCTTCTGAACAGGGTCACAGACAGCAAAATAGACATTACAGGGGTGTTAACCCTTCCCTATGCTATCCAAAAAATGTAAAAATTATTTTTTTGGCTGGAGATACACTTAAAAAATGAACCTGTTCCAACTTACATACAAATTCAACTTAAGAACGAACCCACAGAACCTAATCTTGTTTGTAACCCAGGTACTGCCTTACATTTTGTGAAAGCAGGAATCCTAGAAAATAAAATGGTGGCATTTGCATTTTTTTTTTCATTTAATATGATAGTGGTGCAATGGGTTTATCAAACTCATATTTTCAGTAAAAAAAAAATCATGAAGGTTAATTGTATTGTACACAAACTCAATGTATTACCCATTGTTTTGGTAAAATATAAACAATGAGGTTACATTTAGTAAATAGGTACATTATATTTTAAAATGGCGAAAAACTTCAGTACTTAAATTGTCTATGGGCAACACTTTAAAAAGAGTTAAATTATTAATATTGGCCCTAGAATTATTGTTCTCACTCCAGCATGAGCAGGAATATGCAATATGTGTATCACAATAATTGCATCCTTATATAGGTGTACCAAACACTTGTGTTTAGTTTGTATGTGCAATTTTTACTTATTGTTGCTCTTAAATAGGGGGCTGGCTAGTAGACTATGTAAAAGAATGTATGCAGCGACAGGTTCTCTTTATTGAGAAATCAGGTGTTGATCAGACCCCAGATGTCTCCTCTGCCCTCCACTACAGCTAATATAGTACAACCAATGCTTAATTAGCTACTTCCCAGGCCACAACAGCCAGGGGATGAAGGCTCCAAAGGGACAAAATGCTCACTGGTTTCAACTAATGGAATTTCAATGATCTCCCTCTCATGTACTCGCTGACATGAGCCATTGCCATTCGCGGTCTACAGATAGGGCAGCAGAGCCTGAAGATATGTAGAGGGGAGGCAGCAGTTTCTGGTGATTGTGAAAGCAATAGGTTGGTTTTACAGCCACAAAAAAGAGTTAAGGGATAACTAAAACTAAGAACAAACATATTGCAGCTTAGAGTGGGTCCAGCCCTTAAATGTGGTAACTGCATTGGTTCTTTTTGTGGGTAGAAGATTTTCAGCAAGTACAGAAAATATTTGGTACTATATCTTGCCAGTGTTCTTGTTACCGTAATGAACTTGAAACATAAATCAATCTTTTCCTTCTGTAAACTACTAATCTCCCCTTGCCCCATGTAATGGAAATGAACAAAGGCAGACATGTTTGTCCCCAGGTGGACCCTGTTTTGCTAGTTAGAATTTCTGTAGATATATCTACTGTATATACACACATACACACAATATAAACAGTGTATACAGTATGTTTAAGGCTTTGCACATTATGACTCTCACCTTAAGAAAAGGGACCTACATGTTCTGATGCCTTAGTAAACAAACTTAAGAAAACTTAATTTTTTTGGCGCGCTTAGCATTCTCTCAACTTCGCGCGTTGGCCAGTCTGGTTGGCAATCATGGCTCCTTCCATAGATGCAGTGGAAGAGTGAGCATAGCCCCCAGGTACAGAAATAATGTTGTTCACAGGATTACCAGGTGAAAATAAAAGAAAAAACACAAACAATGTTACTTCCTTTCAGTGTTATGAGTCCCTTATGCTGTTGTCTCCTAGTTTAGTATAATTAAAATATAGTTATAGTTTCTGTAACCACTGGCCATGGAAAGGGTTGCATTAACCACTTGCCAACTGCCTACAGAACTTTTACTCTGGGCGGCTGGGCACAGGCAGGCTGGCTCACATACATGTGCATGATCCAGCCTGCTTCAGGTTAAGGCCATGCAGCGTGCTACTCCTGCAACTGCTGTGTCCACCAGACACAAAGGATTGCAGATCCTGGAACCTGGGGGGCGGTGATCATGTGATCTCTTTGCAATTAAGTGATCATAATGTCATCAAAGTGGTTATGAATGATTTCTTAAATAACAGCTGTTTCCTATGTTGTGACTGGCTCACGGCTATCACATGGTACCTGAACCGCACCTGATCACAGCACCCTGTTCTATGTGATTAGCTGTAGCCAATCACAGATCACTAGTAATCACAGCAGTCATGAATGTAACCCATTCATAACAGTTGAAAACCTTGCTGTTACAATAATAATTGTAACAAAGTAAAAAAAAAAATCCCTGATCACCCCCCAGATTAGTGCAGTGTTACTATGGTTACACTGAACTACTCTAATGAAAGTAAAATTTAAAAAAAATGTTTAAGAAAGAAGTTATAAAAATTGGGGGGGGGGAAAAAACTCACTATGCCTCTTACTAAATGCCTCAGACTGTCTACTTTCCAAAAAGGGGTCATTTGGGGGGGTATTTGTACTGTCCTCGTATTTTAGGGCCTTGAGAATTGATGTACTGATGGCCTATCTAATTTCTTAAGTATATACAGTATACCATAGTTTGTAGACTCTAACGTTCATGCAAACCAATTATTATACACTTATTGGGATTTTGTTTTGTTTTTTTTACCAGACATGTAGTAGACTACATTGTGGCCTAAATTTATGAAGAAATTTGATTTTATTGGATAGGTTTTAAAACCGAAAGTAGAAAATACAGTATTTATTTTTCAATATGTTCGGTCTTTTTTGTTTATATTGCAAAAAAGAAAAAGCGGGGATTAAAATACCACCAAAAAGAAAGCTCTATTTGTGTGAAAAAAAATGATGACATTTAATTTGCGTATAGTATTGCATGACCGCGCGATTGCCAGGTAAAAGAGTGCAGTGCTGAATAGCAAAAAATGACCTGGTCATGAAGGGGGTAAACTTTCTAGAGCTCAAGTGGTTAAGCACATCCTATAATCAAATAATAAGAATAACACCACCACATGCACTAAAGCCATTGCACTTTTGGATAACAGAGGATCTTGCATTATGGCCTGGTGACTGAAACTTAACAGAACTTCCAACAAAGTATAAAAATACTTTCTGGACTTATACCTTTTAAATCACTCAAAATAGACATTTCCAAATACAAAATACACAATACCTACACACACAAACCAGTTCTGCAATGTAAATGATCAGGTATACAACAGAGATTGTTTTGTTTCATGCTGCTATGACATTTTCCCAAGCTTGTTTTAATATAGCTCCATGTATTTAACTACCTAATTAAATAGAGTGTGACTTTTATAGGGAAAATGTCAGTATTTTGCAGTTCATTAAATTCATCTAAAGCAGTGAGCCTTTTTTTGTGTCCTGAAGGGAAGAAAAAAAGGATTATTAACTTAATCATAAACGTGTATTTTGTGTTGAAGTGTTTTTTCTTTTCCTTTGTCTTTACAATTAACAGGAGCATTTGAGCAGATGTCCGGCCCACTTTAATTCAACGTCTTGTCCATTTGACAATAAATGCTGGACTTGGAAAATCACTAGTATACAAATTTTAAAAGACATTAAGATGTCACATTTTATTATCAGCATGCTTAACTTTGCATGTTCTATTAAAAATAAATTATTTGTAGTGGAAACATCAGAGAAAATAAAGTACATATGATGTGAAATATAATAACTTCCCAAATCCTGCAGGGCTTGTGAGTTGTCGGCTTCACTTTCATACAACATTCCTTTGATGAGACTTTCATGCTAACAGGAGGAGGAGCTTTGTGTGTGTTTTTTTTTTACATTTTCTTTTTTAGTTCTGTATTTAAAGCTTTGGAACTAAATCACAGTGCTCTATCATCTGTCAGACATGAATGTCTGATTTCTCATGTGCAAAAGAAGATTAATTGCTTTTGATTCGTTTTTTTCCCCCCTTTCTTTATGTCTTGAAACAAGAAGCGATTATACTGTTAACAAATGTTGCAGAAAATAGTTTGCACTTCCACTTGGAAGGGGACTTCATTTTAAGAGGATTATTGAAGGTGCATATGAGAATTAAACCACCAAAAATTCAAATAATTGTAGTTGAGAATGCTTTATTGAGATCCCCCCTGGAACAAATGTTTTTGTGTTAGACTCGGAGTATATACTGTATAATCTTTACATACTATTACTAGTGTCTACTTACTACTTGTGAATCTTTTTAAGGCATTTTAGGACTGCATTAGGGATGAGTGCAATTTAGACATTTCTGTTTTCTTGAAATTTTGACAAAACTCAGGAGACATCAGTGAAAAGGTCACCATTTTTGACCAAATGCATTGGTGTCAAATGGGATATGTAGACTTTTTTTGGTGTCCTTTAGGTACAGTTGGCTTTAAATGGCTGGGTCTGTTCTAGTGCCATAAGATGGGTACTCAGTAGCTTCTAGCCCTCTAAATAATACAAAATAATAAAAAGCAGAAATATGTCCACCAGTGTCTCAAAGAGCAACACTTAGAGGTTCATTTAAAAAGCTGTAAATGTAACTTTCAAACACTGACTGGTGGGGAATCAGTGTCTTAAGACAAATGCACCTGGAAGATTCAACTGCACTAAAGGTTTCATGAATGTCAGAATCACAGCTGTTGAAATGTGTCCCTTACTGTAAAAGAGTAGAGTTTTAACTTAGGTCAAATTATTTTCACTGTTTATATCTCCACTGAAGAGATTTCCCTCACTCCCTGTCCTTGTGACACCATAGGCTCAATTCACAAAGCTTTAAACACATGGAAGAGAATCTTAATTTTCAATAATGTGACCAATGTTCAAATTTCCTTGGCTCTCAGCTGAAATTAAGTGTATTAACCCTCATTTGTGTCAGACACTGCCACTGGGACAAGAAATAACCCCATTCCATGCTGCCTATGGCTGGATTCACCATAGCGGTACAAATTTCAGCTTGTTTGCCTGTGAGAAGGACCGGAGCCACTGTTTGGCGGCTCCTGTCCGTTCTCACAGTGCAGCAGCTGCCTGGGGAGGGAGGGGGAGGTGCAGCGAGCAGGGGGAAAGATCAAAGTTCAATGCGGAACACATCTACGTGTCAGATGCATTCCCATTGAACATAATGGGCTGGGAATTCGCACCGCACTCCACAGAAAATGCACACATTTTCTGTGCAATGCGGACTGCGAATGCACCTCACCTATGTGAACTGGACACATAGAAAACAATGTGTTTTCAAGAGTGCTGCGAATTGGATGCGATGTAAGCCACATCCAATTCGCATAGGTGCGAACCCAGCCTAAAACTAGAATATAAAACGTGTTCTACATACACTGTACACGCATGCAGAAGTACAGCAATGCTTTGTGCCAAAGTACGGTTCAAGACTTCCGTTCTTATAGTATTCTTATATTGCACAAGCATAGTTACGGCAAGTATTACCATCACAGTAATTCTAACCAAAGATATTTGTAAAAACAGAGAAATGGTAAATAAAGGTTTTTGTATATGATCACATCAATCTCTGGATGCCATATTAAAGCCTAAGTTCATATAATAACACATTTTTACAGGTAAAATAGATGTGCATTTATTTATTTTTTCATTCAGAGCCTGCAGAGCAGACGCAGAGGTGATCAAATACCACCAAAAGAAAGCTCTATTTGTGGGAAAAAAAAGGACGCACATTTACTTTGGGTACTTCGTTACACGACTGCGCAATTGTCAGTTAAAGCGACGCAGTGTCGAATCGCAAAAAGTGCTCTGGTCCTGAGGTGGGAAATCCTTCCGGGGCTAAGGTGGTTAAACTTTATAAATATATTTTAAATGTGTAAATTGCTGTATCTGAAATAAACAAAAATGCAATAAAGACTTCCTATTAACGTTTGGTCCAAACTATAGTGAAAGAAAATACAATAGATCACAAGAGACATGTAGACTTTCATTACTGACCGCTCCTGTCATACTGATCCACTGACTTTATTTCTCTTAGTCACTGACCTGTAACAGAAAGACATATAACTTTCTGACCTGCATGTCTGTCAAGGGTTAGTGACTCGCAGCATGGGCATCAGAGGATCAGAATAATAGCCAGTAAACTAGTATTTTTTGGAGGACTATAACAGCAGATCTTGTATTTCTTAAAATTTACTTTATGCAGGTGCACCTTCATGTTCAAAATTTCCACTAGGGCCCAGAATGTGCAGGTGCAATTTATGCATCTGCAACCATACCCACAGTAGCCCCTTACTGCCCCCTAGAGAAAGTGGAATGGAAAAGAATGTTGTCAATAGAGTCTGTAAGCTTACCTAGAATTACAAAAGAAAGCTTTTACTGGAAATTTAAGAGAAGGTTACTCCAACATTTCATATTCCCGATATGTGTCTGTTGTAACATATACTTGTGTTAAAAAATATCCTGTTCTCATAGAGTGAACCAGTAGCTAGACTGCTGGTCAAGGGATATGGCTTGGACTACATTGTCATTCATAAAAAGGTACTCGGCAGGGTTGCCCGATATCCCCCATCCGATTCATTTTGGCGTTAGAGTCCCTAGCCATTAAACGAAAGAATGACCTTGATATTCAGGGAATACCATGTGGGGATCGGGAGCACAAATGTGCTCTATTTGCCGTCGACCTCCTAAGTTTTTTAACATCTCTAACCACTTCCATACCCAAACTGTAGTTCAAAACGATTGCATTTTACCACAATCTCAGACTTGAAGGTCAATCATGCAAAATCTCTATCCCTCAATTTAACTTCAAACTGCTCGCTCCCTCTCCAACAAAGCTTTCTATTTAAATGACAAATCAGAAGCACTCCCTTATATTGTATATATTTAACCCCTTCTATAGATACCCTATACAGCAGAAACTACCCCCTTATAAGAAACTAAAGGATGATCATACCAGATGGACCAGATGGTCTATTTGCTAATAACAAACATGACAGTTCTACGACTCTTCCAACAGAAGGTGTTAAAATGTATTTGGGAGGACAAGAGAACCAGAGTTTACAGACAAGCCGTTTTCACCCCAAAATTGAGGAGAGGCTTGGGAGTCACAGATTTGGCTAAATATTTTTACGCCACACAATTAGCGCAATTGATTTGTTTGCACGACACCATTTTTTTTCACTTTATTTAGGGGATAGATTGGCGAAAAAACATGGTTTTAAGTTAACACACCTCTCTAGCCCTTTTGTTGGGCAATCCAGTGTTCCAACTGGGTCTCAGTCTTCCCACATTTGAATGGTGGACTAACAAAGGATTTATTTGTCTTGCAGATTCACGTGACCATAGAGGAATATTATCAAAACGTGTTTTACAGAAGTAGTACCTTCCCACAAGTGAGCTATTCAGATATTCCCAAATTATGCATCTCCTGAACACTTATAAGTGTACCAGTGATTTATCTTCCTCAACTCCAATGGAGTATTTATGTAGGACTTTAGACAAGCACACTGGCCAAATATCTAAAGATATATATACTGTACAATACTATATGAGAATTCCACTAAAATACCCTTTATGGAAAGAATGGAACAGGACTTGGGGGAAGCGATGGAAGCCGCGGACTAGTGGAAATTGGCTCAATTTACCTTGAAATCTTATATCAACACCTCAATGAAGTTTTCTTATGGTGGCACTTAGTACCAGTCTGCTTGGCGTGCTCTATCTGGAGAGGCACCTACGTACAGTAGAAAGAGGGTGCAAGTCTTGTATCTTGCATCTTTTCTCTTTTTCCCTATTTATTTTTTTAGCTTTTTTTTTTCTCTCCTCTTCCTTATATATGTTGGTTTAACTCCTATGCCATTGCTGGTCCTGTGAGACTTCTTTCACGTGAACCTAAGAAGTGCCAGTAGAAGATGGGTTGTAGTTAACTACATAATACAACTTGAATTGTTTTCTTGATGATTATGTTATTGTTGTTTCCAATGTGCTTAGGTTTTTTTGCTGGTTACAGCCCTGTTACTTTTTCTGGCTGTGCTGAGAGTACAGCCTGCCTGTCCTCCAATGGTCAGGCTTGCGCTGACATGCCTCCCTGCAAAACCATTCACCAGGAATATCAATGTCCTTGCCTTCTGCTGCAGTTCTCAAATGGTGCCTAGCCACATCATAACTCATTTTGGGAAAGGTTTCTGTATTACTTTGGTGTGATTCCAGCACAATTTTGGACCCACAGAATGTGCAAACCATATCCAAATTGCACCCAAGTTGCACTAGATAAAAATCGCACTGAAAAATTGGAATAGCATTGAATGGTAGCAGCGTGACTCTAGCAGCAGAGAACAGAGGTTATGTGATCAATTAAAGAAAAAAAAATCTCCATATTCCATATCTATACACAAATGTTTTGCCTTCCATTTCTATTTTAAACTTAGAGTGTTACTAAACCCACAAAAAAAATCAGTCTGTATATGCAGTAAAGCATGCTTGTTATACTCACTGTTGAACCTAAGGGGTTAATCCTCCGCATTGTGTGAAAAGGTTGTTTGATCCTATCTTCTCTGATACGCCCCTTCTTCCACTGTTCCCAGTCCATCTCCTAATAAAAGAGAGCCTTTGTAGTCACTCAGCACATGCTCAGTTTGGTGTGTAATGCTAGAGAGTTTTTTTTTTTTCTTGAGAGGGTACATGTGATTGGCACAAGACTAAGGGCCCTGCAGCCTCATAGGACAGTCAGAGTAGAATGAAAACTCCTCATACAAGCTTTAACCAGACACTGATAAAGGTCACAAGACTGCTATATACTGCTGATGAGCAAAGATATTTATCTGTTTATATTTACTAAACTAATTGTATTTCCATGTTGTGTACTGTGGGAGACCAGATATAGTAAATGCAGGGTCCAGGGTTTAGTACCACTTTAATGGGTCGTTTTACAAGGTGAGGGCTGACATATACAGTACTTTAATATAAATTGATTGGATGTTCTAAAGGCAAATATTGTCTGAATAAGTAAAGAGCACTTTAGGCCATATTCAGTCAATATTTACAAAGTTTAAAATAATTTTAACACACAGCTAACACATTGCAAGTCCTGGCAAAGTGACATATACAGATGCCTGTGCCTACTACTTTTTGCAGGTTTCTCTATGCAATAAAAGACCTGTTCGCCATATTACAGCAGCTGACAGCTTTGGTTGTCATTTACCACTCAGCAAATACATCTGCTCACTGTAGGCACATTCATCATTCATTTGGAATTCTGTAATAATCTGGTAGAGTTGTTAATAAATCTCAGTACTTGTAAACATGAATCGTATGAGTTTGTAAGCAGTTACTGAATCCCTGGGAATTGTCTACATCATCTTAACCAGATAAAACATACTCACACTTTGCAAAAATCTGCAGAATTTATAAGTGGATAAAGTATATTGCCTTGCTTGGGAAGGATGTTCAGATGCAATGTAAGCAGTCCACCCCATTACATGTCTGGCACAAGTAAAATACTCAATTCTCTTCCGATATTATGGAAATATGCATATTATTTAAATAGAATTGTACTGTTTCTAGCTTGCAAACTCACGGTGTTCCCTAATGCTATGCCAACAGAGCTGCAAACCCTAAATCTGACACTGTACCCTTGGGTCATGTTAAAGCGTATTCCCACTTTTGAAGTCAAATTTGAGAAAAACCCCCTATATGTGTTGTGTTCCCATTCACACAGCATACTTAAAATTTGTCTTATTTATCATATTTTTTTTACCTTTTAGAAGTTTTTAAGCAGAAGGTGTCAAGGGTGATTATAAAGAACTTATGGAGAGTTTGTCCCCATATCAACTGTATTAACATACAATGTATGATATGGTTTAGAAATGTTTAACCTTTTGTTAGGTCAGTGTTGAAGTTTACAGCGGATAATGTACTACTGTAAGCACAGTACAGACAGGGTCAAAAGGAGAAGTTCACACGAAAAAAAAAAAAAAAAAAAAAGGAAGGATAAAGCAAAATGTGCAATTAATATTTTTTTGTAGAAGTCTCCAAAGCATTGCAGCCATGCAGGACTGCTATAGACTGTCAGTGTAAGCTGAAAGTAATCAATAGCATAAAATATAAAAATATATAAAACATTCAAAGAATAAATGTACACATCAGATAAATAGTTGCGGGTATAATAAAAAGTCCAGTGCCCAAATTTAATAGTGAACAGAAAGTTCTGATTGGTGAAATAAGTGCTTCACAAAGAAATCCCAGTGTCAGCAATCACAATCCAGTGCTAGATCCAGAGACACAAATACACTCCACCACCATGTGCAATGGCCGCTCACCTCCAGTCCGAAGACAATAGGCATCAAACTGCTGGAGTGATCTCCATATGGCGTAATCCGTCACAGATCATCGCACATGAAATAAGAAAAAAATCCTCCTCATGGTGTAGTATTAAGATGCATTTATTAAAAAAACAAACAATGTGCAGACGTACAGTTAAAATAGTAGTATAGCGAGTGGTAATCAGGACCAAGGGGGTGGGGGGTCACGCATGAGCTGGATGCTGTAAAATCCAAACTTCCAGCTTTGGCGGTAACCGGGACGACATAGTAATGACAGGGCCGTGTAGGCGGATCCCCACACAGCCATGCTCTTTTCAAACAGTGACAGCAGGTACAGGGAGAAGATCCCCAGCTTGCTGTCACAGGGAGTGCGTGGATCGGCTGCAGGATCTACCCTGTAACATGCCCCCGAAGGTGACCTTATCCTTTAATAATGTCAGATATTACTCTGCAGCCCCTTCCAAACATCACACAGGAAGGACAGCATGTGAGGATTTTTAAGGAAGTAAAATACACTTAAAGTGGAACCTCCGTATGGCTCTATGGGTGCTCAGATGACCGCTGAGTACGTCAAAAGTGCGTTACCAAACAGAGCGAAGGTCCGCTTTAAAAAGATAACCAGCATTCTTTTTCTTTTTTTTTTTTTTAAGTTATGCTTTGTTAATGGGATCAAGTAACAAACATAAAAGTAGGCGTTATCCCAATTTGTTGCAAAAGTGGAAATACACTTTAAGCTCTCTTAAGGCCCATTTCACACTGGCTTATCAGTTTCCGGAGTCCGCTCTGCCCAGCAGGGATCGATCCGCTGATCCCCGCTGAGCAGGCGGATAACAGATACATCTCCGCTCACTATGCGGAGACGGACCTGTCAGAGCCCCGCTCTGCTCTATGGAGATCGGATGAAAACAGACTGCCTGTCCGTTTTAATGCGATCCAATTCTGCAGGCGGATGGAAAATAGGGCTTCCATCCGTCTGGATTTCACAGACAGGATTGGATCGGAGAGAGGCGAATGTCAGACAAGACAGGTCTCTTCTGACATCCGCAGCTCCATAGGGCTGCATGAAGCGTCCGTTCAGGTCCGCCTGAAAAAACCGGACAGGAGGACCTGAACGGAATGCCCATGTGAAAGTGGCTTTTACTGTAATATGATCTCCTTGTTGCATTCCTAACTTCTTGGGTGGAATGAATACCTGAACAGTACATATTAACCGAAACCTTATTAAACCTTTTCTTGATCTATATTGGTATGCTCACATAGGACCTATAAGAAATGTAGGACAGCCTACTGTTCACCTCACCCTTGCTTCCCTAGACTGTAGCCTATATGGCTTTTCTATATGTGCAGTGCTGTTAAATGGATCATTGTTCTCTATGAAGCCTTGAAATCATTTGCTGGCACTATGATAGTTATTATATAGGATTTTTTATAATGTCAACAGATTGCACAGTCAGGTAGCGAAGCACATAAATGACATTCACCAAGTAAATGTAGCACACCAGTAGTTAATTTTCCTTGTAGGAAAGCAGAAATCTGTGTAATTATAAATGCAGATCTGGATTTCACAATGCTGTTTTCATAATCAGCAGTAGTAGTTATTTATCCGTTGAGCAAAATCTTAACGTACTTCGTACTGAAGAAAGTATTTGTTTATTGTGGCAGCATGGTGATTTGAAGATGTATTATCCCTGCTACGCATACATTTAGTAACTTGGAGAGAACACTTTTGTCTGATTAATGATCTAAGATTCAGCAAGTCTGTATAAATGTTTGTTCTGTACTTGTCTCTTATCCCCAAGAGACACAAACACCTTGTCTATTAAAAAAAACACACACCTCAGCATATGCTTTTCTACTAGTGTTTTATATACTAGTCTTTTTTATTTATTTTTTTTGCTTGTTTAACACTTATTTATATTCTTACTTATTAAAGTAAATGGTACTCTTCTAATTGGCATTAAATCATCGGCTTCTGTATGCATTAATGTAGTATGTGCATTGGAACTCTCATAAAACTGCAAGTATACATGCTTGTGTTTTTTTTCCATATTATGCATAATTTTAATTTCATTGTGCAGCCTACATAGTAAAAGTGTGTTATTTATTTTGTTTTATACACAGGGCTGAATTCACCATTCACTCACAGACCTGGTAAGACAGCACATGCATCTGTAACTGGTCAATTGGTTAATAGGGACGGAGTGTGTTTATGTTTTTAATTACGTTTGAATTATCAGAAGCTGTGAAAGAACACCCATCAAAACTTACTCTAAGGTCCAGTTCAGACCACAACGACTTGCGCTCTGACTTGTGTCGCCCCAAGTCATTTGACATCAGAAATCCCATTGAAATGAATGGGAGCCATCTTAATGTACACTACTGAAGTCGCTCCGACTTAAAAAAAAAGGTTCCTGTACGACTTCAAGGCGACTTCTATCTGACTTGTGCCCATAGAATTCAATGGAAGTTGCCTCCAAAGTTGGATTCCCATCTATATTGAGGCAACTTTTACAGGAGAAAGGAAAGAATTTACACAGTGAATTACCCAGGCAAACCCCACTCTCCCTTCTCTGATTGGCCACAGGCAAAGTCGCCTGGCATGGAGGTCGCCTTAAGTCGCGTTGTAAATCACCCAAAGTCATGCTGAAGTCGCGTTGAAATCGCCTAGCAAAGTTGCGCTTGAAGTCGGATGCAAGCAGCATCTTTGGGGCACTTGTATACACCGCTCCCAAACCGAAGTGCCTGAAAAGCGTTCTGGAAGTGCCACAACACAGGCGTTTTTAACCCCTTCTTGAGGGTTAAAAACACCCCACTAGTGGACGAAAAGCGCCGCTGAAACAGCGGTAAAGCACCACGAATACTAGCGGCGCTTTATCACTAATAGACCCGCCCGCCCCAGTGTGAAAGCAGCCTTAGGCTCCATGCACAGTAGCGTTTTTCATAAGCTCAAAAAAGCTAAAAAAAATATGCTAATAGCATTTTTGTGCCAGTTTCTAGTAGCATTAGCATTTTATTAGTGGTACATAAAGAAGAAAAAAAAAAAAAAAAAAAAAGCCGATAATCGTATAAAAAAAATCGAAAAAACTCGAATACTTTTTGCGATGACACGTACCTCGGATTCCGACGAAAGTGTGACCCCGCCCGCCCAGATAATCACTATTTCGCGGCGATCATAAGCACCACGAAATGGCGACAAAGTCGCCGCGAAAAGCAGGTGATCACCCCACAAAAATTGGGAGTTCTTCCCCAATTTTTGCGGACACAACACCGTGAAGGTCTTGCGAAAAGTCCGTGAAGCCAAACCCTCGCCACATATGTTCACGGGGTTTCTACGACGAACGTAGGCTGAAGTTCGCGTTGAAACGATCCGCTAAAGTTGCGCTGAAGTCGTACTGAAACCCACTAAATGTTGCGCTGAATTCCGCTGGAGGTACGGTCCGCTGAAACGGACACCGGTTAGTCTCTTCCCTCTCACCCCA
>BLSH010474556.1:257922-268361 GCA_018402905.1 Glandirana rugosa | reverse complement strand
GGCGGCGATCTGCGATTTTTAGCGGTACTGCGATATTTCAGCGGACATGTCGGACTATTTTGACACTTTTTTGGGACCATTGGCATTTATACAGCGATCAGTGCTATAAAAATGCACTGATTACTGTGTAAATGTCATTGGCAGTGAAGGGGTTAACCTGCAGGGGGCGCTCTAAGGGTTAACTGTGTTCCCTGGGCGTGTTCTTACTGTAGGGGGACTGCCCTAGCTGGGGAAGGGAAGTGGTCACAGCCTTCGTATACAGGAAGGCTGTGATCACATCCCTTCCCCCTCACACAGAGCGGAGGTCCGTGTTTACATACACGGACCTCCGCTCCTTCGCTCCGGGGGGGCCATCGCGGGTAGCCGGCGGCAATCGAAGCCGCCGCACCCGCTCCCTGGCCCTCCCCGAACACAGTGAGCGCGGGCGCCGTCGTATGACGGCGATTTGCGCTCACGAGCCACCTTGTCGCCGTCAATTGCCGGTCAGCGGGCGGGCAAGCGGTTAAAACAAAAAAACACCAGAGAAGTTGTAGGCAGTGTGCATCTATATAAATATACATTTCAGTTGAAACAACATCTAATTCTAATAAAACAACAAATTTCTTTACGCTTTACAAAAGGTGGCTTGACTAGTGCAAAATCACCATAGTGCCACCATCACCAAACTGACAAGTCAGCTTTACTGCTTTATAATTGCTACAGCTGCTGCCGTCAAGGTCACATTTCAAACAGCAGCTTTAAAAAGGTTTCTCTCATTCCTCATTATATTTATCTCTAGTCAGTTGAAACAACATTCGGTATTAATACAATGTGCTACAAACCAATGATTACATACAGTGCATATCAAAAAGTAACACACTGACATTTCACCTTTTCTCTCCGTTGGCTATCTAATTTATTTTTTTTTTTGTAAAGGAAATGATGAAGGCCCATTTTGCTACTTATACATATGGATGGCAATGTTCCAGAGTTGTGTATCGTGAAATACAAGGCTCCTATCTACTGAAACATTATATGACATACCAATTTTCTAATATAGCTGTGTGTGTGTGTGTGTGTGTGTGTGTGTGTATACAAACAGTTGTGCTCTTAAGTTTACATACCCTGGCAGAATTCATGATTTATTGGCAAGTTTTCAGAAAATATGAATAACACAAATTCATTTCTTTCACTCATGGTTATTGTTTGGCTGAAGTAATATATTATCAATCAACTGTTTACTCTTTAAATCAAAATGACAACAGAAACTAGCCAAATGACCCTGATCAAAAGTTTACATACCCCAGTTCTTAATACCGTGTATTGCCCCCTTTAAAATCAATGACAACTTGAAATCTTTTGTGGTATTTGTGGATGAGGCTCTTTGTCTTCTCAAATGGTAAAGTTGCCCATTCCTTGTGGCAAAAAGCCCCCAGTTCCTGGTAATTCTTGGGCTGTCTTGCATTAACTGCACGTTTGAGATCTCCCCAGAGGGGCTCAATGATATTGAGGTCAGGAGACTGAGATGGCTATTCCAGAACCTTCACTTTATTCTGCTGTAGCCAATGACAGGTTGACTTGGCCTTGTGTTTTGGATCATTGTCATGTTGGAATCTCCAAGTACATCCCATGCACAGCTTCCTGGCTGATGAATGCAAATGTTCCGCCGGTATTTTTTTTTTATAACATACTGCATTCATCTTGCCATCAATTTTGACCAAATTTCTTGTGCCTTTGTAGCTCACACATCCCCAAAAACATCAGTGATCCACAGGCCTTGTTGGCTCCTCTCCAAATGCAGCATTTATGGTTGTGGCCAAAAAGCTCAATTTTGGTTTCATCACTCCAAATGACTTTGTGCCAGAAGGTTTGAGGCTTGTCTCTGTGCTGTTTGGCGTATTGTAAGTGGGATACTTTGTGGCATTTGCGTAGTAATAGTTTTCTTCTGGTGACTCAACCATGTAGCCCAGCTTTCTTCAAGTGCCCTCTTATTGTGCATCTTGATTATCATTCCCAATTCCTTGGATATCTTTTTATATCCCTTTCCTGTTTTATACAGTTCAACTACCTTTTCCCACAGATCCTTTGACAATTCTTTAGCTTTCCCCATGACTCAGAATCCAGAAACATCAGTGCAGCACTGGATGAAAGATGCAAGAGTCCGTCAGGAGTCCAGAAACTCATTGACCTTTTATACACACACACACTAATTACAAGCAAACAGATCACAGGTGAGGATGGTTACCTTTAATAACCATTAAAACCCCTTTGTGTCAACGTGTGTGCATGTTATGAGGCCAAAATCACAAGGGTATGTAAATTTTGATCAGGGTCATTTGGGTAGTTTATGTTGTCATTAGGATTTTAAAAAAGTAAACACAGTTGACTGATAATAAATGACTCCATATGTGAAATAAATGTTTTTGTGATCTCATTCATATTCTCTGAAAAATGGCCAAGAAATCATAAATTCTGCCAGGGTATGTAAACGTATGAGCACAACTGCATATAATCAAAAAAATATACAGATAAAAAAACTACGGTATACATTTCTAACTATGAAGTACTAAAAAAAAAGAAAAAAAAAAACAAACAACATTATTTAATATGACAGACTTTCCTGTAACAGCAATTTGGAGCACTTGACTTATACAACATCGCAGCACTCCACATAATTGCTGCATTTGATTATCTGGTCCTGAATTTTTTTTTTTTTTTTTTAATCAAAAGCAGAATGACTTCTTTTCCATAAACTTTTGAATAATAGATTTTGTGATAATGTCCCCTATATTTAGACTCTAGACCAGCCTTTCTCAACTTTTTCAACACCGAGGAACCCTTGGAATAAATCTCCGGTCTCGAGGAACCCCTGATAAAAATTAAGAATCTACAACTCATGATACATTAGTGTGATGGTCAGTGGGAAGAATGCTCCTTACACTTGTGGTCATTGGGAAGAATTATCCCCTTACAGATAGCTAAAAAGATCAATGGTATCATTGGGAATTTAGCTGAGAGGTAGAAATCATCCATTGCTCAAGGAACCCCTAGCAACCTCTGGAGGAAACCTAGGGTTCCATGGAACCCTGGTTGAGAAACCCTGCTCTAGACAATTCTTTGGTTACACAATGTCCAACTTCTTGTTCTAGTTTTATATGTACAAACCGTATGTTCTGTGACCATGCAAAGTTATTTGGGCAGAATTAGGCAACCATGTGAATATATTACCGCATCATGTAAGCAACCCCATGTGGCATAACACAATGACAAAAACAAAGAAGGTTCCTATACATTTCCTCAGTACAGTGTCAAAAAGCATGTTTACAGATATAAAAACACAGCGCAGAACTGTCTTAAGAAGACATTCTGATACTTTAGACAACAATGTCCAACACGACAACATGCAGCCAATGATGAGCAAGCATTTAGAACAATGTACATGCAAACAATCCTGAAAAGCCTTCACTGACATAATTGCTCACACATTTGAATGAGGACATAAGGCTTAAGGCCCATTTACACTTCCATATTGCAGTAACGAAATGCGCCGCAACCCACATTGCACATGTTGAGATGTCTTTCAAGTGGTTCTAAAGGCTGAAGGTCTTTTACCTTCATGCATTCTATGCATGAAGGTAAAAGAATTTCGGTGTGCAGCAACCCCCCCCTCCCAAATCCTTACCTGAGCACCCTCCGATCCAGTGATGTTAACGATAGCCTTGTTTGTCCTGGATTCTTCCCTCCTCATTTGCCGAGACAGCAGCGGTAGCCCATTGACTCCCTCTGCTGTCAATCACAGCCAGTGAGCCAATGAAGGGAGAGTGGGGTGTCTTATGGACTTAAGTCTTATGGAAGTAATAAAGCAGTGGCTCAGGAGCAAGCATGCAGTGGTGCCCCCAGGGTAAGTGGCTTTCTCTGGGGGCACTGCTCAAGAGGGAGGAGCCAGATGCGCTGGCGGGGGGCCCGAAAAGAAGAGGATCAGAGCACAGAGCAGGTAAGTATAAACAGGATTTTTATTTTTAAAAAATAAAAAAAAACAAAGCTTTAATGCCACTTTCATTCAAAATTACAATCAAACTAAGACAACAGACCTGTGTTGCAGCACACACATCACAAAGCACAGTAGTGTGTTGCAGTATATTACATTCCAAAAAAAGTAAAATCTGATTTCCACCATGTTAGGTGCATTGGCAGCCCATTAACGCGAATGGTCTGCCATAATACAAAGCATGTTAAGACACTACAAAAATGTAGTTTTTGCTTTACTTAAAAAAAAAAAAAAAAAAAAAAAAAAAACAGCATGTGTTAATTTGGCAGCATCTGTAGCTTTATTCAACTACATAATGCCTTTAAAATGTATTTCATTCATTACACTCATTCATTTGGATATATTTAAAAATGCTAAAAGAAAAATAAAAGGGAACATTAAAGCAGAGTTCCACCCTATTAAAAGTCAGCAGCTACAAAAAGTGTAGCTGCTGACTTTTAATAAATTGACACTCACCTGGTCCAGGCTCCAGAGATGCAGCTGCCTGCAGCATCGCTCTTCTCCTCCTCCTCCGTACCGCGCTGGCATCACAAATGTGAGCACCAGGCTTTGGTTTCAAAGCCGGGCTCGCACTGCGCATGTGCGAGTCGTGCTGCGTTCTGTGAATGGCAGGTGTATCTTCTGGGACCGATAAGATTGCAGAGAGGGAGGGGGATAAACTTCCGTCTGGTTCGGAAGCACCAGGAGAGGAAGTGGACCTGGGACCCCGTGAAAACAGGGTCCCCGATTCCCCCCAAAAAAATGACATGCCAACAAACCCCACTCAGCAGCGGACGCACCGACAGTCTCCTCCATCCCACCCACCACTGTCAGGTAGGAGGAGTGAGTGGGAATGTGGTCCCTGGGGTTCTGGGTGACACCACTGTCCCCATGGTCCCCCAGCTCTCAAGGGGGGCTCTTCGGTTCCCTCCTGCGCCCCCCCAGAAATCTTTAGGGGACTCCACCCTGGACCGAGCAAGCTCCCCGTCCGGCATCCACCACTGGTCTGCCTACAAGGCCGGTGTTCGGGAGGGGGGGTGGTTAAGACACCCTAGCCCCAGGCCTTTATCCGGGAAAGAAAATAAATTGTTTTGCTGCATCCCCGTGGGAAACGCAATCAAAAACTGAGGGGCAGAGGGAGGGTGGGGCCTTTTTTTGTGTTTCCTGTCAAGGTGAGACCATCCATCTCTCAGCTGTGCCGTCCTGGAAGAATGACTGGAGAAAACTTTTTTCATTACCATGGTGAATTTGCCTCTTCTCTGGTGTCAATTCCAAAAAATGTATTCCCGACCTCTGGGCTTCCTGTAGTGTTATGTGCACTGTAGAGCCTGCAGAAGAGAACTACATCTCTAACAATGCACCTGCAGTAGGAAGAAAAGAGAAAGCTTTGGGCAAGAGAGGTGGGTGAGAGCAGTGGGAAGATGCAACTGCAGTGGGAAGGTACGCCACATGACATCAGTGTACATCGGAGGCAGAAAGCTCCCGGACCCTCCCAATCAGGTCATTCTGCACTGTGCACATTACACTTGACTTGATACCAGTAGACAATTTTTGTACACTAAGTGACTAATGGTTGTCATAGACCTGCTCCAGCACTTAGAGATCACTTTAACATTCCAGGGAAAGAGGTACTATATCATTTTACTGGCACGCAGTTGAGCGAAAATTTAATATATATAAAAAAAAAAAAAAAAAATTGTGAACTATGCCTTTTATGCACATTCAAACTGAATTGCAATTCACTAAGAATGTTTGGGATTGATGAACAGTTGATAGACCGGTTTCATTTTTCAACCATATGAACCTACTGTAGTGAGCATCTAAACAATTATATAGCCTATAACACATACACATAGTATGATGAAACAAAAATGATGAACGCATTTGTACTGCCTGCCTTTGTTTTGCAAAAAAAGTCAGTGTCACGTTGATATTTCAAGCAGGTGCATATATGCCCCACAGGAGTGTGACCTGCTATGACAACAGATTAGCCACTTATTTAAAGAGAGGGCAAACACAATGCAAAACAATGCTATAACAATCTTTTTTCTGCGTAGGCGTTTACAGGTAATATTCAAACATCTAGTCATGGGAGAACGACCTACATATCTTTAACTACAGTATATGAAGCCACATTTAAATGTGGTCAGACCCCTTAGTTGAATATTCCACAAAGCTAGGTTTCATCAACACATCAATATGCAAATTATGAACATATCCTTTCGTGCAAATAAGATAGTTCTGGAGTCTTTACAGTCTATAATGAAATAAGGCAGATAAGCCCCCTAAGAATGCCCTATTTTTTTTTTTTTTTTAATAAAGTCTGAACTTTAAACTATCTTGAATTTAAAGAACATGTAAACCCTAAACCCAGCTTTTTATATCCCTGATATGTGCCTGCTGCACCACGTACTTGTATGAAAAAGTATCCAGTTTTCCTTTCTCTTGCTTCCTTTGTGTGAAATACCTGGTGCCTGCCAGTACCTCTGCTTTCCTATTAAAACTGACCACACTAAGCAGGGGAACACACTGTGGTCAGTTCTGCAGCTCTGCTGGGAACTCAGCCTGATCTCCTCCAATGATCAGACTTGTCCCGACACCCCTCCCCCATCCCTTCACGGCCTTTCACTGGGAAGATTTATGTGCGGTTTCTCCTCCCCTAGCTCTTATGCAGCCGAGAACAGAGGGTATGTAATCACTTATAAAAAATAAAAATAAAAAAGGTGTATAATGATTTTCATATCTACACACAAATGTTTTGCCTTTCATTTCTACTTTAAACTGAATGGGTTGATTTACAAGGTGAGGGTTTGCAACCACTTTTGTATTGTTGTCATTCATATTGTCTTGTTATGTTGTAATTTTTGATGTATACCAATAATGAATTTAAAAACAAAACATGTGTTATACCCCTTAGTACACTAAACATCACAGAATTTCAAATCTGTTCTATGTAATAAAATGTCTAAATGCCAGCGCTAACCTTTGACAAATGTCAGATTTAGAAATGTGTCAAGCGAATGAAATGTTACTCTGTACAATTAAAATCTGGTACTTGTCTTTAGCATGCTTATGGGTTATGATGACAGAAGTTGACCTTAATCTCATTAAATGCGGGATCTGTGATCAACCTGTTGCCTGGTGTATGTTGCTGCTTGCAGTTCTAACAATAGGCTATTAGCTTTGATCATAACAGCAATTAGTTATACAATCACCTTAGAAATCAAGAATAAACCTAGCCATAGACATCTGAGGATGGTTTGACATTCTGGATGTCAAAAACTTCTGCTTTTCAAAGATCTTACACATGCATTATCAGACAGCTTATCAGTGCAGGTTTATGTCAGGGTATATGGGTTGAGGGTTGCACTTCTCGGTTTTGTGGTTAATCTGGGGAAAGACCATTGAAACCAAAGAAAGCTTTTACTCTGCTGCAGCCTATTAGCTTTCAATAAGGCTGTAATCATGACGTTTTCCCTTCCTCTATTGTGAGAGGAAGGGGCAGTATCTCAAATGTAAACTGTAGTACTGTTTACATTTGCAAAAACTGTGGTTGGTTATCACAGCAATCAAAAGGTACAGAGCCACTCTGATTTGTTCTGTGCTTTTAGCCTACAATTTCCACTGTCTAATGGCAGTGGGGACAGAGGCATTGTGCACAAGTACTAACAGTAAACAGTGGGATATTTTTAAACGTCTGCTCAGTACCCTCCTAGCAGCTGCTTTACTACAGGCAGGGAAGTGGTTAATTTCTGTACAAGTGCACATGTTTAGTTTTAAGTGGCTTTTTGTTGCTCAAGCAGAGATTAATCAGTTGCATTTGAATGTCTGGCATTTAATATTTGAATTCAAAAGGAAACCTCACGTGACATTTAGCAATTTTGAAAGAGCAAAACCTTCCATCAGTTCATTATTATTGCCCAAACCATCATGCACTAAAATGTTGGCCCACAGAAAGTTTTTTGACTTAAAAAGGAACATAGATTGTTACTTTGAATGCTTTATGTTCTTAAAAAAAGGTAGACACAACCTATATATTCTCAATAAAAACTCTTAAGATTTTTCCACATGGTTGCTTATCTTTGCTTTAATGCACAGAAAAACACACCTGTACTATTTTTGAGAAACTCAGTGCTCCACAAGGTATATTGAATTTACATAGCTGCTTGGTGGTGCACTGGCAGGTGACTTTGTTTGCACTGTCTGTGTGCTTTCGACTGTTATTCAGGATGAATGACCACACATACTGTATATGATGCACGCATGTTAGGGCATACATAAGTACATATAAAGCCTGAATGATATTGAAGTGTCTACAGGAAAACTTAATTATTTTCAATCAATACTTGAATATAGAAGTTCCATACAGGGCAAACTGAGGTTCAGAGGTTCCCATCCAGTATGTGCAGGAGACCATCTTAGAAAGAAGAAAGGTAGGATGCTTGTGGTGCATGGTGCAGGGGTTTTAAGAGTTGTGCAAAACACAAAACGGGACATCTGTATCCCACTGGGGAGATTTCACTTCACTTCCTGTCCCATATTCAAAACAGGAAGTAAGAGATAATCCCTCCAAAGTTAGGGAATCCCAGGGTGTCGCCAGAACCAGTGCCCCCATTGGAAGATTTCTTATCTATTACTGTTCTGAGGTAGAGCTGCACGATTAATCGTATTAAAATCGCGATCTCGATCTACCCCCCCCCCCCCCCTGCGATCTCCATTGGGCATTACCGTGATTTTCAGTGCAGTTAATGGGGTCCGAATTTACTTCAAAAGGAATGCACTCTGAGGAACTCCCCTTGTATAGATTTTTGGTTTAACCATTTAAAGACTAAATCTTTCCTGACACTTGCAGTTTACAAATAAAAATCCATTATTTTGTGCTAGAAAATGAACCCCCAAACATTATATATTTTTTTTTAGCAGAGACCCTAGAGAATAAGATGGCGGTTGTTGCAATATTTTATGTCACACGTTGTTTGCGCAGCGGACTTTTAAATGCAATTTTTTTGGAAAAATTACCCTTTCAAAAAACTAAACAGTGCTGTTAGTGCCCAATTTTTTGTATATTTAATATATTACACCGCGAGAATCGTGAGAGAATCGTGATCTTTATTCTAAGCAAAAAAATTGTGATTCTCATTTTGGCCAGAATCGTGCAGCTCTATTCTGAGTTCAATACAAAATTTGGAATTTTCTCTTACATTCACTTTCAGGCCTCATACACACAGACGTTTTTTGACGCCAACGTTTTTTGGCGTTTCTTGCAGCTCTCCATGTTAGTAAATGGCCCCATAAAAACGCAGATGTTTTTGAGCTGTAGAGGGCATCAGTGTTAGTGAGCTGAAACTAGAACCCACGGCCAGCGCGTTCTGAGGCTGTAAGGTTTTGGCATTTTTGACACCGACTCCGCAAAACGCTCACTAACGCCCACTAACGCCGTACCGCCGTTAACCGGCGTTTTTGACGCTGACGGTTTTAGGTTGAAAAATAGCAGAGGATTTTCTTTTTTAAAAAAACACCTATTGAGGCCGACACTCATCAACGCTGATGCAAAAGCCGGAAAAAAACGCTGATTTTTTCCTCAACGTCGGGCCTGACGTTTTACTTTTTTAACATACACCCGTGTGTATGAGGCCTCAATAAAAATGGTAAAGAGGACAAATAGAGAATGTGAATCTTCCTAACCGAGACACAGACAGCAAAAAACTGACAAGTATTTTAATTTCTTGGCCCTCTATCAAAAAAAAAAAAAAAATTGCCTTTAGTGACACTTTAAAATTAAAGGACATTTCCACAGACAAATCTACTATCCCCTGGAATGTCCCTGGAAATTAGATATACAGTGGGTATAAAAAGTCTACACACCCCTGTTAAAATGTCAGGTTTCTGTGATGTAAAAAAATGAGACAAAGATAAATAATTGCAGAACTTTTTCCACCTTTAACCACTTCCTTACTGGGCACTTAAACCCCCCCCTCCTGCCCAGACCAATTTTCAGGTTTCAGCGCTGTCGCATTTTGAATGACAATTGCACGGTCGTGCGACGTTGTACCCAAATAAAATTGATGTCCTTTTTTCCCCAAATAGAAACAGAGTAAAAAAATGTAGTGTCTTTGGACTGTAAAATTGTCCCCACACATCTGAAAAATATGGGTGACATATAGATTAAAGGTCCCTGTAAGGTCCCCTATCATCTAAACAGACACCTTTACAGGAAATTAAAATTTCACAGTGATTTCCGTTAAAAAAAAAAAAAAAACTATCTCCCGGTTCTTTAATTTTATGAACAGTCAAAAAACGACAGACACAGAGCCAATCCTTCTAAGTGTAAGAGATAAACAGGAGAAATGGTAAAAATAACTCCGGAGTATGTGTGCCCACATACAATTTTTTCATTTTGCAGTCCGGGCTGCAACTCCTTTTTTAGTCGCAA
>BLSH010474556.1:242794-257912 GCA_018402905.1 Glandirana rugosa | reverse complement strand
GCGATTTTTATCGGGACTTTGATATCCGGGCGGACATGTCGGTCATTTTTGACACTTTTTTGGGACCAATGACATTTATTCAGCGATCAGAAATTTAAATGTCCACTGATTACTGTATAAATGTCATTGGCAGTGAAGGGGTTAACCAGCAGGGGGCAGAGACAGGGTTAACAATGTTCCCTGGGTGTGTTCTAACTGTGGGGGGGATGGGCTGGTCGGGACATGACAGATCTAACTGATCCCAGTGACAGGGATCAGTAGATCTGTCATGTCCCCTGTCACAGAACGGGGAACCGCCGTGTTTACATCGGCGGTTCCCCGTTCTACTGCTCTGTAAGGCGATCGCGGGTCAGGAGCGGACATCGAGTCCGCCCGACCCGCGGGCATGCCCACGCAGTGTGCGGCGGCGGCGCGCGCGCGCCGCCGCCCAGTGCGCGCAGTGGGCGTGTGAAGGGGCGGACGTCCATGGACGTCCCCCCGGATTTTCAGGTCCGCGCTGTTGACGTCTTTTGTCAATAGCGCGGTCCTGTACTGGTTAATGTGACCCATAAACTGTACAACTCGGTTGAAAAACAAACTAAAATCTTTTAGATTTAAAAAAAAAAAAAACTAAAATAATGTGGTTGCATAAGTGTGCACATCCTCTACTGGGGATATAGCTGTGTTCAGAATTAAGCACTCACATTCAAACTCATGTTAAATAAGAGTCAGTACACACCTGTGATCATTTAAAGTGCCTCTGATCAACTCCAAATAAAGTTCAGCTGTTCTAGTAGGTCTTTCCTGACATTTTCTTAGTTGCATCCTACCTCAAAAGCCATGGTCCGCAGAGAGCTTCCAAAGCATCAGAGGGATCTCATGGTTAAAAGGTATCAGTTAGGAGAAGGGTACAAAAGAATTGCCAAGGCATTAGATATACCATGGAACACAGTGAAAACAATCATTATCAAGTGGAGAAAATATGGCACGACAGTGACATTACCAAGAACTGGACGTCCCTCCAAAATTGATGAAAAAAAAAAAAATGGATTAGAAAACTGGTCAGGGAGGCTGTCAAGAGGCCTACAGCAACATTAAAGGAGCTGCAGGAATATCTAGCAAGTACTGGCTTTGTGGTACATGTGACAACAAATCTCTTGTATTCTTCATATGCCTGGGCTATAGGGTAGAGTGGCAAGATGGAAGCCTTTTCTTACCAAGAAAAACATCCAAGCCTGGTTAAATTTTGCAAAAACACATTTGAAGTCACCCAAAAGCATGTGGGAAAATGTGTTATGGTCTGATGAAACCAAGGTTGAACTTTTTGGCCATAATTCCAAAAGATATGTTTTGGGACAAAACAACATTGCACATCACCAAATACCATACCCACAGTGAAGAGTAAAAAATTTAAAAATAGCAGAGGGCTGATTTAAAAAAAAAAAAAAACGCCTATTGACGTCGACGCTCACTAACGCCAATGCATAACGCCGAAAAACGCAGATTTTTTTTTTCCCTGACGTCGGGCCCGATGTTTTTTTTATTTTTTTTAAGATACGCCCGTGTGTATGAGGCCTTACAGGTCACATTAAAAGGTGGAAAAAAGCCTAAAATGATTTATCTTGGTCTCATTTTTTAAGAAATCTGACATTTTAACAGACGTGTATAGATTTTTTACATCCACTGTATCTAGGGAAGTATTTACTCCATCTTCCATGTTTGTTTTAGGCTGGGCTCACACCGCAGCATGGAGCGTCTCACAGCAGGAGTCCGGTGCGTCCTGGTTCACCGTTTCAGGTCCCATTTCAGCCAAAATTTTTGCCTGAATTCGGACCTGAAAACGGATCAGAAAACATACAGCACTCCTGTGTAATTTGCACCGGAGCCGCTCCGGAGGTGTGTGAACCGGCTCAATAGAGAGCCAGTCACAATCTCCTGACATGCGAATTGGTTCCGGAGAAACCCGCATCCAATTCACAATAGTGTGAACCCAGCCTTTACAGATTTAAAACTTAAAAAAACTAAAATTTTATAGTTGGATGACTTCTTTATAATACAGTTAGTTAACTGATAAACATCTATAAACACTGAGGACTACAAACTTTTTGCATGCATAAAAAACATTTTAAAATTGGACAAGATTAAAGTGATAAAATTATTATACAGCATTAAGAGATTGGGAAGATGTACCCCTCTATTCATATTGGTGACCACTGTCACCTAAAAATAAAGTGAAGGAAAATCCAAAAACTTCAGAGTTGTTCCAAGACCAAGAGAAAGGGTAAATCTTCCAACTGGAACACATGTTCTAGGAACATCTGTAATTCCCTTCACTTTAGGAGATTTCCACTATTTCTTTACAGTTATGTCACTGGAACAGGAAATGAAGGACGATTTCCCCAATGGTACAAAAAGAAAAAAATGGTACAAAAAAACAAAAAAAAAAAAAAGCAAAAGCAGGAGGTATTAACACCCCCGTATTCTAACCAAAGCTAAAAAATTTGTTTTGACAATGCATGCACTATACACATTATCAAACCAAGCCCTATAAATGCAAGGGGGGGGGGCACTACCAGTAAATATAACCACTGTAGGCTTCGGCAGACAATGAACATCAGATCATTCTGAGTATCCAGATGATTTTCCTAGGTAATTTAAATATGCACATTGTTGATACTGCACAAAGACTTCAATTTAATAAAAGAATCAACCAATTACAGATCAGTTGTGTGTTGATCACTTGACAGACAAAACAACACTACACTAATAAATGTTAAGTTCTAATCTGTCTCAATTGATTTTAACAAACCAGTCATCCCTGTACACAGATATCAATTGTAAACCCAGGGAATGTATTGCTCTTCACACATTTCAATACGCCATCCATGTGTGGTTTATAAAATGTATAAACTGAACAAATACATGGTAACTAGATAAACAGATAAGACCATTTCCTGTTTGCAAGTCACTGACTTGGATCAATTAACTGCCTTGTAGGCACCATCATCATCTGACACAGCAGCTTTCCTTTTATTTTAAATCACAATAACAAGTACACAAAGGATTCCTGTGACCATATAGTTCTTCATCTTTGAATCTGAAAAGCACATTAGTGCCCAAGCTGTGAAACATTATCAAAGCACCACACAATGCAGAGCTGATAGAAGAAGTTGTAAAAAAACTCAACCTCTTTTCTTACATTGTACTTGCTAAGACAGCTCACATTTCATTTAATAATCATCGTTTTCAGTGTATAATTCTTCAATATTCAGATTTAATTAATATGGTGAGCTTTAAAAACGAAAAAAAACTTGTATTCAGTTTCTAATTCATTTATGACTGAAAATTAGCATATGAACATTATAGAACTTATTCATTGTGTGATTGTGAGACAGACGTTCTTAATGAAGCACTAAAGACATCAGAAATGAGTGCATAGTAGCTAACAATGTGATGATGATACCATCAAAACATTTGAGCTGTAAAGATTATAGATACACAACTTTTTCATTCCCAGCTGTCGCACAGTATTTTTCTTCGCTGTCTACCTATAAGATATAGACTATTGTACCATGTAATTATCTGACAACTTAATAAATATTTACTTGATTCTTACAGGGAGACTGAAATGTTTGATCTACAGCAGGTGCACAGGCTCTGCTGTTGGCTTCAAGCTTAAAGAAATTCACAAAGCAATATTTGCATTTCAAGTGACAAACTGACCCCATAAAACAATCTCAGTGTATTTTCAGAAAAAGAGCCCTTTCAGTGAAAAAATAAAAAAAAATGTTTAAAGGAAACCTGTTTTGAGTATGGGGGCTGACATTTCTGAATTCTCCAAGAACACTGCTTGCCCACTATGCACATGCATTGGTTGTATCACTTTCTGGGTCACTAATCCATTAAGTATAGAAAAAATGAACTCCTACTTTCCAGCTTATCTACTGCACACTTATTTGGGGCCTATAGATTGAGAGCATCAGAAGCTGTAAAATCAGTCACACTGCACCAGACATCTAACATTCTTGGGTGCATGCCAGCAATAGTAGCCCCCATGGTATTGTCTTGACAGGTGTAGGTTGAAGCTTCCATGGGTTCAAATACCCATACACATGATAGAAAGATTGCATTTGTTGTATGGGTTCTTCTCAAAGTTATATCGGATTTAAAAAACAAAAAAAAAAAAAAACAAAAAAAAACCACAAAACAGCATTCCTTCCCATTCATTTGATGGTGGTCTTGGTAATGGAAGTTAGTGGCGTGTACAGATAAACAATGACCCCTATCAAATCACGTACATTCAACTAAGACAGTAACTACCCCTAACATTTCTTCACTCGAACAACAAAATGAAAATGCTAAGCTTTTAGCTGGCCTGCTTAAAGCCACTGTACAGAGGTTGATTTACTAAAGGCAAATAGGCTGTTCACTTTGCAAAATGAATCTTCCCCAGAGCTTGGTGAGTGTGGTGCAATTGCACTTTGCAAAGAATACCCAATCATGTGCAAGGAAATAAAAAAAAAAATAATGCATTTTTGCTTGCGTGTGATAAGATGATGGAAGTCAGCAGAGCTTCATCTCATTCATTAACTGCGACTGAACAGTCTATTTGTCTTTAGCAAATCAACCCCATGGGGCCCAGCACGATTCTCTATGGCAGTTCCACATCTGCACCTTGTTCACTTGTGCACCAGAAGACTCAATATTCTCTAGGTCAGTCTCGTACTCACCATGGGTGTGTGCTTGGACTCATAAGCTGGACATACACTATACAACTTTTGTTGTTAGAGTTCCTTTAGATTTATCTTCAACTATGTAGTGCAAGGACCTGCCCAATTGCATACAAATTGAAAGTGTTTAGGTTTGACTTCATATTATATGGTTTTGATAAATCCAAAGGAAAAAAATCTAAAACAAAAAAAATTGTATAGTGTGTATCCAGCCTTAAAGTGGTTATAAAGTCTCTTTTTTAAAAAAAAAAAAAAACCAAACATGTTATACTTACCTCCTCTGTGAAATGGTTTTGCACAGAGCAGCCTGGGTCATCCTCTTCTCGGGTCCCTCTTCACTGCTCCTGGCCCCTCCCTCAATGTGCTCCCACAGCAAGCAGCCTGCTATGGGGGCACCCAAGCCGAGTCACAGCTCCCTGTGTCCAGACACGGAGCTGTGGCACGGCCCCATCCCCTCTCTCTCCTGATTGGTCGACTGACTGATTGACACTCGTGGGAGCAAGTGGTGTTGCTGCTGTGTCTCAGCCAATCAGGAGGAGAGTCCCGGATGGCTAAGACATCGCTGAAGAGAGATTGAACTCAGGTAAATGCTGGGGGGGGGGGGGGGTGCTGCTACACACAGAAGGTTTTTTATCTTAATGCATAGAATACATTAAGATTAAAAACCTTCTGCCTTTACAACTCCTTTAACTGAATGGAGCCTATACTATGGCGGGTGTGAGCAGACCATGCAACCAAAAGCTTGCCATTACCACTAGTAAGAGATCGGATTCTTTGCTGCTGAAGCCATAAGAAAGGTGATCCTGTTAACATTTTAAAAAGCCTTTAAAAAGGATAACATTTTTTTTTTGTTCTTAGATTTACAAACGTTACTACTTTTCGTAACAGTAGCCATCCAAGCTTCCGAAGAGAGACAAAATCGTTAATAGGTTATATTGCAAAATTCTAAACCGTTCTACCATTACAAAACTAAAGATATATTTTTAAAAAAAGAACCAGTCACACCTGGGCTTTTGCAAATATATGAATATTTAGTCTTTATTTATAACTGTGGAGGGAACCCTATGAAAGATTTAGCTTAATGTATTCGGTCTTATGATGATTCCAGGCCCTGAGGGCTTAGAGTTAATAGGTCAGCTGAAGTTTGACAGCTGCAGCTCCACCAGCTCTCTGACCTCATGGTGATAACACACTGTCTACTGATTGTGGATTAAAGTATTGCATAACAAAATCCTGTAGTTAAGAGGTATGTAAACAACTACATTGCTCTGTTTGATACTGCTATGGTTACTTAGTAGCTGGAAGACAGCATGTGTCAGCATAAATTCGGGCAGTCGACAGGGATTTAACACTTAGCTATTAAAGCCATGCTCAAACAAACTAAATAAAGCAAAATAAATATAACATTTTTATTAAAGTGGTATTAAAGCCCTTGTAATGCTCTATACCTACAGGTAAGCCTAAAATAAGGCTTACCTGTAGGTACAGTATACATCTCCTTAACGTGCATCCTTTAGGAGATATTTACTATAGTAGCAGCCGGTGACATCACTGGCGCATGCGCACTGCACTCTCAGTGGACGGCATGCCGTCCATTGAAAAGCCGTGCCGCGGGCGTGACGTCATCATGGCTCAGCCAAAAAGCAGAAGCCTGCGAACCCAGAAGAAAGACCAGGTGAAGATGTAAGAGCCAGGCAGCCATGACAGCGCACCCCTGAAGGGCTTAGTTCTAAGGCAAGTCTTTCATAATGTGCTAGTATGTGAAGCATACTAGCACATCATGTTATTATCCTGCAGGGGCCCAATTTTTTTGAATTATTTTTTCAGTTTACTACCGCTATAATACACTTGCAGAATGCTAATCATTTTAGAATAATTTTAGTTTTAAGGTGTTATATTCAGCTTTTTTAATATCTCTGTTGTCCATTACGGTCTATAGGGTGGCTCTGCTCCCTTGTAGAATCCCCTGTAGCCATCTTTCCGTACAAGCTTCTAGATATACTAAATTCTTGTACACCAACAGCTCCTAGGCCCTGCATTCCAAGCAAGCATTCTTTAGTTAGGGTTGCTACCAGTATAGTACTAAATGGTTGTTTATGTGAAGTGTACAACATGTGATCCCTGATTGGGAGTTCAGTGAGGTTGCATAGAGTAAGCTGCACTAAACACAGAAGTTGTAAGTGTTGCTCAGACTTTTTGAAAAGCAAACATGTCCTATGCTCAACTGACCATTACAAATGCAAGAAGTATAAAAAAACTGTGAGGCCTTACTGTCACTTTAAAGTTCAGATCCTCACATAAGCCCAGTAGGGACTAGTTCTTTTCAAGACAAAAACTCATCAGTAGCATTCTAAGATATAACTAAGTATTCTGAATTCACAATTTCAAAAAGTATAAAAAGTTACAAATGCATATTATAGCCAATATGAAGTTCTAGGTAAACAATAGTGTATGAATATCTACTTTTATCATACAATTTAATTTTGTGTATGGTAGTACTTACAAATGATAATGTTTAGAAGAATGTTTTATATAAAATATTTGCTATTATCCCCTTATAAAACAGTTTAAAGCTGAATTTTAGGTATGGCATTTTTTTATAGTTACATTGGTCCACATTGGACCAATGTAAATATGAATTTATCATACCTGTAGGATCCCTCTGGAAGTGTTTTCCACTTGCTTCTGTGTCCCCTGCAGAGGGGCTGTCCTGCAGGATGACGGTCAATTGGCACATGCTCCAGTCACAGAATGCTTTGCATTCTCTGGTTGGAGGAGATGGAGAGGAGGGGCAGTGATGTCACACTCCCCACCTTGCCCCCATCAAAAGAATGCTATACATTCAATTGAGAAAATGCAAAGCATTCTCTGAAAAGGTGCCTAGGCCAAGCGGCCAACCTTCTGTGATCAGAATGCAGCAGGACAGCCACTCAGAAAGGTAACATGGAAGCAAGTGGAGATAACTGGAGGAGTAGCAGTGTCTACTACAGTGATTTCCAGCTTCTAAAGGGATTTCTCAGGTATGATATATGCAAAGTTACATTGGTCCAAGCTGGACCAAAGTAACTGTAAAAATTGCTATACCTGCAAATCATGAGTAGGCACCATGCAAAATGGAAATGTTAGATTGGACCTAAGCATTCCATGTAACCTGAGCCCATCTATGCCTACTAGAGTGGTCTCAAGCTAAAACACCACCCTTTACACACTCTTTTAGCAGGATCAAGCTCTCTCCTGGTTCAGGCATCTGCCAAGGAATCCAGGGGCCACTGCTTACCAGAGGAAGTTTGATTCTGCCAAAAAAAAAGAAAAGTGTTTAAAGGTGTTATATATACACACACAAGAAAATGTGGGGGAAGGGGTTTCAGGTTCCATAAACAAGTTTACATTAGTTTTAAAGTTTAGTGTGCTGTTATTGGGATTGCTTTACTAAAAGGCAAATAGCAAGTTCCCTTGCAGTGAAGCTCTGTTGACTTCTATCATCCAATCAAGTGCAAGAATACTGTTTTTTTTTTTTTTGTTTTTTTTTATTATTTTCCGTGCATGTGATTTGGTAATTTTTGCAAAGGAGACTTTCACCATCTTCCCTAAGGCCCCTTTCACACTGGAGCGTTATTACAGCGGTAAAGCGCTAAAATTACCGCTGTAATAACGCTCTAAATATTATTTTCATGCATCTCTATGGATGCTTTCAGACTGAGGCGTTGCGCTAGCGCAGCGCTGAAGAAAATCATGCAAGCATGATTTTTCAGGAATGTGGGGAGCGGTGTATTCACCGCTCCTCCACCGCTCCTGCCATTAAATTCAATGGGCAGCGCTCCCGTAGCGGCTGTACACCGCTCCGGGAGCGTGGAGCGCCGGCACTTTTAACCCCTGTTTAACCCGTTGTGGGGGGTTAAAAGTGCCCCGCACCTCCCTGCATAGCGGCGCCGTAGCGCCTCTATAACAGCGCTAAATCCCCGCTGAGACTAGCGGGGATTTACCACTACCGCCCGCCAGCCCCAGTGTGAAAGGGGCCTAAGTGAAGGGAAAATTCCCTTGCAAAGTGAATAGTCCATTTGTCTTTAGCAAATCAATCTAACTATGACTTTGTCTGTCTATAACAAACAATTGTAGACATTTTTAAACACATAGGCCCAACTATTCAAGAGTCCACACTTCGCATAACCTAAAAACGTTAACTAAATGAGCTTAAAAAAAAAACAGCTGCCTTAAAATGTTACACGAACTAGAAATATGCTGAGCATAGGTTTTAGTATGTAATGCTCAAGTGAAAATAACCTGTGTTAAGGTCAGCCATTATTTATCATAGTAAGCCAAGACCATGTTACAAATGAAACTGCAAGAATAAAGTACATATGAGCATGTTTGGGGCTGCTGAAACTTGGCCTAATAACCTGCCTCTTATTGGCATGCAGCCACCCCAGCTCTTAAATGTCACTATGTTGCAATTTATTTTCTGGATATCTCCCACTAATCTCAGAGACTCTTTTACACAAAATCATTAAAATTCATATACTTGCAAGTTAGATATAAGGTCTCCATGGAGGAAAAGTGCATGCAAATTATGTACAGTTTTACATGTCATTAAGGTGCAAACACATTAGGTCATCCTGTGAACTGAACCACAGTAGTCCAAAGTAGCAGAATGAGATTGTGGGCAAGTTAGGGAAGTCACAACTTTTTTAGGGTTCCATACTGTGAAACAAAGGACCACAGATAAGGGGAGTACAGAAGATATCATAATAAGGGGTAACAACCACAAAAGTAACTCACTTTACCACAAAAACTTAAAAATTTGCCACTCCCCCCTCCAAACAACAAATATTCTCCAAAAACAATGCACACACACATCCACTGCTTAATGACCCTGGAAACAATGTTTCATTGGATTCTTTTTTACTGTGTTTTTCTGCTGTCTCCTTGTAAAGGTGGGGGGGGGGGGAGTAGGCTGAGAGTAAGTTAATATATACACTTCTATAGGATTTTTTTTTCTTTTTTATTACTTGAGAGGCTGCACACAGAGGCGACCCGACTCCAGTGCGACTTTGCCAGGCGATTTCAGCGTGACTTCAGGCGACTTACAGTGCCACTTCATGCCAGGCAACTTTGCCTGTGGCCAATCAGAGCAGGGAGGGAGGGGGTTGCCCAGGATAAATTAATTATTTTCTTTTAACTGTTAAGTCACTTCCATTTAGCTGGGGGATCCTACTTGGAGGCGACTTCTATTCAATTCTAAGGGCACAAGTTGGACAGAAGTCGCCTAGAAGTAGTACCGGAACCTTTTCTGAAGTCGCTCCAACTTCAGTAGTGTACAAGACGGCTCACATCAAGGTCAATGGGATTTCAAATATCAAGCAACTTGGGGCGACTCAAATCAGAGCGCAAGTCGCCCCTGTGTGAATGGTCACTAAGCTGCAAACACACTAGGTCATCATGCGATCTGAGAAACAGCAGTCCAAGGTAGCAGAGGTGGATTGTGGGAAGTCCTAACTTTTTTAGGGTACCATACTGTGAAACATAGAACCTCAGATAGGGGGAAGAGCAGGAGACTTCATAATACAAAGGGGGGGGATCTCAACGAAGACCTCCGCTACAACATACTGTGTTAATAATGCGCCCACAATACCACAAAGTAAAACACTTTACTACAAAAAGCTAAAATTCATAGCTTCCCCACTGCCAAATAAAATACATTAAGCTTTTATGATCTAATGTGTTTCATATTCTCTTTACCAGCTGTCATCTGTTATGAAAATCAATCAGGGCAGAGGTATAAACACAGTTTTCAGATCGGGATACAACACGAAACATTAATTTATTTCCCAACAATAGAGCAAAGGGGGCAAGCTATAGACACAACACAAGTCAATCATTGCACGCAGTGTGGATCTATTCAGATCAAATATATCTGTTGTCAAAACACTGCTACAGTATGACAAAGGATTAAGCACAGATGCAGACATCAAGGGGTGCTCACTAGGTAAAAAGAAACAGTAAAAAAAAAAAAGAAAAAAAAATCTAAAAAGTTCAGAGTGGAAAGCCAGAGCAGGCTGCAATAATTAGTGTTTAAATACCCACAGCATTCTCTAATTAGATGTATAATGGGACTAATAGTAAGCACTCATTAATTAAAAAGCTGGATGACACAAGAAGTATTTAAGATCAGCACCCTGCTCTGATGGACTGAATATACACACACATAAAAAAAAAAAAAAACTGAAAACATAAAAAAGTTCAGAGTGGAAAAGCAGAGCAGGCTGCAATGGTTAAGTGTTTTTATAGCCAAAACATTCTCTAATTAGATATATAATGGAACTAATAGTAGCTACTCATTAAATTAAAAAGCTGGATGACACATGTAGTATTTGAGATCAGCACCTTGCTCTGATGGACTGAGTACACACACACACAAATATATATACACACACAATGACAGTTCTGCAGGAAGTGAGATTACAAAACTGTTGATTAAACAAAAAAAAAAAGCAAATAAGATTTACAAATACAAAAGTGTTGATTAAACAAAAAACATAATATAATAGCAACCTTGTAGTAATCTGAGCATTGAGAAAAGTCCTGCTCTGATGGACTGAATACACACATCTATGTAAAATATGACAGTTCTAGCAGAAATAAGATTTATAAACATTTGATGAACTAAGAAGCATAATAGAATAGAATATTCACCTTGTAAGTGTAGTAGTCTAAACACTGAGAAAAGTCCAGGTTGGGGGATTCTCCGGGCAGGGCATTGCCAGCAGCTGCCGGGTAAAACCTTACATCCATGTTTTGTATTTTATTTTTTACAAAGGGATGTCTTCAAGTTTGTTTTTTTTTTTTTGCTCCCGGTCCTAATTGGTGAGCATTCAGCCGGTTCAGGTGCGGGATCGGAGACAAGTTTTTTGCAGAACGGATCTCAGGTTTAAAAAGCGGAGATCATGACACCATAAAAAGTCCGATAGGAAGGTGTCGGGGCTGTTATTTTTTAAATAAAAAAAGCCGCAAATAGCTAGAACCCCAGGACTTGCCTAGGCATTGATGAACAGCAGCTGCTATACACAAAGGAGCCACGCGTTTGCTTATTGGGATCAGTAGCTCCGAGCAAAGCTAAAAAAAAGCCAACCCCCCTCCCGGACCAAAATAAAAAAAGCAGGGATCAAGCCACAACAACAACAAAAATAAGCATCAACTCCAAAACAGATCCAGAGGACTTTATTCCACCAATCAGGGCTTGTGCAAAAATGGGGATAGGAGTTTGTATGGAATGACCTCTCTGCCTTGTTTGAAAGAAGGAGGGGGGGGTTTATTGAAGAACAAAACAGAAAAAAAAAAGTCTTTGCAGCCAACGGTTAGAGAGAGTGGAGTTTGAAGAGGTAGAGAGAGACGGGAGCTGCTGCTGGCAGGGCTCCCTAGGAGAAATGAATAAGTAATAGGCAATGACAAGCAGGAGCTGGGTCCCTCCCCCTCCCCCCCTCCGTGCCACTCCCACTGAGTGCAGCTGCTACTGTGTACACAGTGTGTCCATGCTGATGGGAAGAGGCACCCACTGTGGGTAGAGGGATGCTGAGCTGCTAGTGATCCAGTGCTGCCTTACATCAACACTGACTAGGTGATGATATACTGAGTGCAGCGCTCCGGCAATACACAGCCTGCCTGGGCTCTGCTCACTGCTGTCACTTGCATTCAAATCAACTACCTGTGATGGTTTCATTCACACAAATGCTTGCACTCAATTGATTTACCAAAGCTGGAGCTGCCGTGTGTGTTAACCAATCAGCTTCTGGCGTCCCCTTCTTCAGATCAGCTTGGAAAATGAAAGGTAGAAGCTGATAGGTTGCCCTCATTCAGATTCTCCTCCAGTTTTGAGAAGTGCCCTAGAGCAGCTGTACATAGTAATCCATTGGCTTCTAGTTTTACTTTCTTCATATTATATTCAAACCAGAGGTGGTGGGACCACATGAGGTGCCTATGCCAGATGAAATGTCTTGTTTCCAGTGTGCCCAGTTCACACCACTGTGTTGCGTTGGTGTGTGTACTCCGTGCAATACTTTATTTCAACGCAGTACCAGGCAATCCACCACCTTGCACTGCACAGCTGACAACTGAACTTTAAGCGGAGTTCCACCCCAAGAAGGAACTTCCGCTTATTTGCCCCTCACCTCCGGTGCCACATTTGGGGGGGAAAAAAGTTTTTGACAGGCTCCCCTCCTCTTTACCACAGAGCAAATTAGAAAGCATGGCGCGCTTTGCGCATGGGCAGCAGGAAACTGTCTGTGAAGCCGAAAGGCTTCACTGTCGGTTTCCCTTAGGCTGGATTCACACCTATGCAGAGGTGTAATTACAACCTTCAGGGCCCCAGTGCAAGAAATTATGAAGGGACCCCCTGGCCAGGGCCCCTCCCTACTCTCACTGATCCTGGGGCCCTTTACTCCCGTTGTGGGGCCCTTTATTACGGTCCCACCAAATAAAGGAATAGTTGTGTACCGAGCCTCCCATTCATTCAGAAACAGAAGTATACTATTATTATTATACAGGATTTATATAGCGCCAACAGTTTGCACAGCGCTTTATAAAGAAAGACATTACAGCAACAGTGCAATTCAAAACAAGAGGGTTAGAGGGGCCCTGCTCATGCACGCTTACAATCTATGTGGGGGGGCTGGTGAACCAAAAAGGTAGGGACTGTGAGGGATGAACTGATGAGGGGAGTAGAAAATTCCGTTGTTAGCTGGAGGCAGGATAGGCCTCCCTGAAGAGATGAGTTTTCAGGGATTGCCTAAAAGTGGACAGAGTAGGAGATAGGCGGACAGATTGGGGTAGAGAGTTCCAGAGGATGGGAGAGGCTCTGGATAAGTCCTGGAGATGAGCATGGGAGGAGGAGACAAGGGAGATAGAGAGCAGAAGGTCTTGGGAGGAGCGAAGAGGACGGTTTGGGTGATATTTACAGATACAATTGGTGATGTAGCTTGGGGCAGAATTGTAAATGGCTTTGTATGTCATGATTAGGGTTTTGAATTTTATTCTTTGGAAAATGAGAAGCCAGTGGAGAGATTGGCAGAGAGGAGTGGCGGACATCGAACGGTTCGTATGGTGGATGAGTCTGGCAGCAGCATTCATGATAGACTGAAGAGGGGATAGCTTGTGGAGAGATAGGCCAATTAGGAGGGAGTTACAATAGTCGAGGTGAGCGATAACAAGGGAGTGAATAAGTTGCTTAATAGTGTCAACGGTTAGGAAGGGACGTATTTTGGAGATGTTTTCGGAGCTGAAGTCTGCACGATTTGGAGAGTGACTGGATTTGGGGCTGAAAGGACAGGTCAGGATTACACCTAGTACCTTGGCATGAGGGGAGGGACTGATGATTGTATTATTGATCTTGATGGAGAAGTCAGGGGGGGTATGGGCTGGAGGAAAAATTATGAGCTCAGTTTTAGAAAGATTGAGTTTGAGGATGTGGTGTGACATCCAAGCTGATATGTCAGTTAGTAAGTTAGTAATGCGAATAGAGACTGAAGGAGTGAAGTGAGGAGTAGAGAGATAGATTTGTGTGTCATCAGCATGGAGGTGGTATTGGAAGCCATGGGAGTTTATTAACAGACCAAGGGAGGAGGTGTAAATGGAGAAGAGAAGGGGTCCAAGGACAAAACCTTGAGGTACCCCAACCGAAAGAGGAAGTGGAGAGGAAGAAACAGAGTTATAGGTCACACTGAAGGAGCACTCTGACAGGTAGGAGGAGCGCCAGGAGAGAGCAGAGTCTTGAAGGCCAAGAGAGTGGAGTTTTTTAAGGAGGAGGGGATGATCAACAGTATCAAGGGCTGCAGAGAGGTTGAGTAGTATGAGTATGGAGTAGTGGCCAATGGTTTTAGCAGTTAGCTGGTCATTAGTAGTGTTGAGCGAACCCGGACTGTAACGTTCGGGTCCGTACCGAACTTTCGGGTGTCCGTGACACGGACCCGGACCCGGACATTTCAATAATCGTTCGGGTTCGGTCCGGGGTTCTGCTATTTTACTCCACGTGTTGAGAAGCTGCAGGGCAGCCAATCAACAAGTGTTTCACCCTCATTTTATCGTCTTGGGGCCTGGCTTGGGCTTGCTAATAACTTTACAGGCCCAGGCCCAGGCACAGTGCCTGTGGGCTTTCAAGCCATGCCTGGGCTTGCAATGTCAGGCCCAAGCGAGTTGTGATGATTACTGGTCGATTGACGATTTTGGTAACCGGTGATGAGGTATGAGTATGATGAGTTGGAGAGACGTCGGGAACTATGACAACTAGTAGGGGAGGAGGAATTTTTTGAGGTGAGAGAACCGGAAGTTCTGAGACGAGAGAGGACCGCGAGGAGGATGGACAGTCTCACGAGGAAGTCACACTGGATATTGAGACAAAGAAGGAGAGGTGAAGGAGAAAG
>BLSH010474556.1:225457-242784 GCA_018402905.1 Glandirana rugosa | reverse complement strand
ATCATACTAACAACAGTACCACCTATTGACAAAAGGGAGAAACCACAGTTAAACCCAAGCTTAGGAGAAAGCCATTTGATCAAAGACTACAAATTAGCCAGGCTAGTTACCACCTAGCACAACTAAATTTACTAGCAGCACTTTGCAGATGTGTAAATCTGTTCATCCAGTTGATCTCTCATCCAGACAGCGTGCTAGAATCCAATCCACTTTTCCTTTAGTGAAGTTGAAGTAGTACAACTTGGTCATAAACTTGCTCCTGTCTCACTTAACAGTGCTTGAGCAGGAACACAAAAATTAGGTTAAAGTGGTGTAAAGGCAAAAGGTTTTTTATTCTAATGCATTCTATGTGTGCAGCAGCCCCCCCCCTTATACTTACCTTGGCTGTCCAGGACTCTCCCTCCTTTTTGGCTGAGACAGCAGTGAAGCACCATTGGCCCCCGCTGCTGTCAATCAAAGTAAGTGAGCCAATGAGGAGCGAGAAGGGATGGGGGCGGGTCATGACTGTGTCTAAATGGACACAGGAAGCTGCGGCTCGGCTCGGGTACCCCCATAGCAAGCTGCTTTCTGTGGGGGCACTCAACAGGAGGGAGGGGCAAGGAGCGCCAAAGAGGGACCTGACAAGAGGAGAATCGAAGCTGCTCTGTGCAAAACCAATGCACAGTGCAGGTAAGTATAACATGTTTGTTATTTTTAACAAAAAAAATGAGACTTTAGTATCACCTTAACTCTGTGTACCATACAATGTAGTCTTACTGGCTTCTGGTGCTGCTCTTCCCTCTACCAGTACAGATGGTTGCAGAAGGCAACAAAAAGATAGACTGAGATACTTGGCGCCGCTATTCAGGCCGCAGCGGACACTTTTAACCCCCAACAAGAGGTTAAAAAGGGCTTAAAAGCGCCCACGCGCAGCGCTTTCAAATCGGTGTTCAGCCACTTCGGAATCACTGGCCATTTATTTCAATGGCAGGGGCGGTGTAGGAGCGGTGTATACACAGCTCCCACACTGCCCCAAAGATGCTGCTTGCAGGACTTTTTTTCCCGTCCCCCAAGCGCCCCAGTGTGAAAGCATTTGGGCTTTCACACTGGGGTAGATTAGGGGGAGTTTTTCAGGTGCTTTACAGGCACTATTTTTAGGGCTAAATCACCTTAAAAGTGCCCCAGTGTGAAAAGGGGTCTCAAGCAGTTACAAACCCTAAAGCAAGCATATATTATATTGCAGCTTACCAATTCTTAGATGAGATGGCTGCGGTGATCTGGCCAGTAAGTCTGTTGTTTTTCAAAAAAAAATAAGCTCTCCTGTAGACGTATCAGTTACAGAGATGAGACAAACCATTTACCACTGGCAGGGGTGCTTACAATGATCAGCTTATTTATGTAAAACCTTTATCTCAAAAGCAAAAACAATGTTTGCTGTAACAGCTACAAAGTGTTAGCTGGAGTTTGCCTTTCATGTGTTAGCTTCTGTTTGTTAGTGTATCTACTAGTATATCTAACATTACCCATCCCCCCAGACTGACAATGTTGCTGTCCAAATGTGTCCTCTGTGCTTCTTCATCCAGAGCAGGGGCTCTATAATACAGGAGGAGTGTTACTGGCCAGATTCTGGGTGAAAACAGAAGTAAAAAAGCCTAAAAAAGAATGCAGCTACCGCATTTAATTGGTAGGCTGCAATATATTTCATTTTTGGTTAAATGTAATGTTTTTTGAACTAATATATAATTAGGTATTTAACGTATGTGCTTGCTTAAAGTGGACCTAGCAACAAACATTACTTGTCATGTTAAAGCAGACTCTCCATGAAAATTGAAGGTTACCCTATGGCAAGCTCTCTCCACCCCAAAAGTCAAATTACCCCAAACTTCCAAAAACTTCTGATAGGTGCGAGTGATGTCTCTGTGCTTCACTGCCGTATCCTGGGAAAACAGGGTGCTCAAAATCCAAGGAGAATGCACTTCTGCAATTGGCCGTGGCTCATCTTTGTGGGATTTCAGGCCACCAGCTATCCCAGGAGTCAGACCTGAAACACAATGATGTCACCTAAGACTCCCGAAAGGATGGAAGCTATGGCCAATGTAAGTATTTTTTTCCTTTTTTTTCTTAACAGCCTTATTTTTAAAATGGGATCTGAGGGCGGGGGTTGCCAATAGAGAGGACTTTCCATTTTCATGAAAAATCTGCTTTTAAGTGCATGCAAGCTAAATAGCTGTCTGAGCTACCACACCATGAAGCTGTCACTGCGAACTGTCAAAGAAAAGGGGCCGAGGCATTCCCCACCCAACAGCCATATGTATACAAGGGGCATGAGGAATGCCTTGTCCCCTTATTATTTGGTGGTCCGCAGTGACAGCCTCCTGGCAGGATAGCTCAGGTGGGTTCAGATTAGGATGCAAACACACCTGAGCTCATCTTTGATGAAGTAATGAGTAGGTGTAACACTTACAGGTATTAATTACCTCTCAAAATACTTTCCCTGCCAATGTCATAGCCATCTTAGTTCAGGTATCATCCAGGGTCAGAATCTATTTCTTGGACCAAGAAGCTGCCTTAAAGGTGACTCAGTCATGTATATCCTTGTACCTGTCCAATTATTGGCTTTGTGTTCCAGTCTCAGTGATCATTGAGGGAGAGGAGATTAAGCAAAAGCTTCTTCCTGCATGCAGCAGATTAACCACTTCAGCCCCGGAAGGATTTCCCACTTTAGGACCAGAGCCCTTTTTGCGATTCGGCGCTGCGTCGCTTTAACTGACAATTGTGCGGCTGTGCGACGTTGTACCCAAACAAAATTTGCGTCCTTTTTTTCCCACAAACAGAGCTTTCTTTTGGTGGTATTTGATCATTGCTGCGTCATTTCTGATCGCCGCTATAAACAAAAGAAGAGCGACAATTTTGCAAAAAAACCCAAATTTCTTACTTTTTGCTAAAATACAAATACAAAAAAAAAAATACAAAAAAACATTTTTTTTCACCGTTTTTATATTCTTCCTCATATTTGCGATAAAAAAAAAAATCACAATCGGCGTTTATTGATTGGTTTGCGCAAAAGTGGCCGCGTTTACGGATGATGAGAATTCATTTTTGGGGTTTTTATTTTTTTTTTATTTTTTATTAGTAATGGCGGCGATCTGCGATTTTTAGTGGTACTGCGATATTGGGGCAGACATGTCGGACCATTTTGACACTTTTTTGGGACCATTGACATTTATACAGTGATCAGTGCTATAAAAATGCACTGATTACTGTGTAAATGCCATTGGCAGTGAAGGGGTTAACCTGCAGGGGGCGCTCTAAGGGTTAACAGTGTTCCCTGGGCGTGTTCTAACTGTGGGGGGACTGTCCTAGCAGGGGAAGGGAAGCGATCACAGCTTCCGTGTAGAGGAAGGCTGTGATCACAGCCCTTCCCCCTTCACAGAACGGAGGTCCGTGTTTACTTACACGGACCTCCGTTCTTTCACTCCGGGGGGGGCATCGCGGGTAGCCGGCAGCAATCGAAGCCGCCGCACCCGCTCCCTGGCCCTCCCCGAACACAGTGAGCGCGCGGGCGCGCCTCTGGTGGCGCGCGCGCTCACAGTGCGCGATCTCGCAGCCGCCGTCAAATGACGGTGATTTGCCATATCGCACCACTTTGTCACCGTCAACCTGCGGTTGGCGGTCAGCAAGTGGTTAATAGCATCATCTCTAGACAAGGGGTTCTCCAAATTTTTGAGTTTGAGGCAACATCGTATATTTTACAAATAATCCCTGACCTTATTATTATTATTATACAGGATTTATATAGCACCAACAGTTTGCACAACGCTTTACAATATAAAGAGAGACAATACAGCAACAATACAATTCAAAACAAATGGGTTAGAGGGGCTCTGCTTTTGCAAGCTTACAATCTAAGAGGGAGGGGCTGGTGAAACAAAGGTAGTGACTGTGAGGGGTGAACTGATGAGAGGAGTAGAAGACTTCGTTGTTAGCTGGAATCAGGATAGGCCTCCCTGAAGAGATGAGTTTTCAGGGATCGCCTAAAAGTGGACAGAGTAGGAGATAGGCAGACAGATTAGGGTAGAGAGTTCCAGAGGATGGGAGAGGCTCTGGAGAAGTCCTGGAGCTGAGCATAGGAGGAGGAGACAATGGAGCTAGAGAGCAGAAGGTCTTGGGAGGAGCGAAGAGGAAGGTTTGGGTGATATTTGGATATAAGATTGGTGATGTAGCTTGCGGCAGAATTGTAAATGGCTTTGTATGTCATGGTTAGGGTATTGAATTTTGTTCTTTGGGAAATGGGAAGCCAGTGGAGGGATTGGCAGAGAGGAGTGGCGGACACCGAACGGTTGGTAAGGTGGATGAGTCTGGCAGCAGCATTCATGATAGACTGAAGAAGGGATAGCTTGCGGAGATATAGGCCAATTAAGAGGGAGTTACAATAGTCAAGAAGATAACAAGGGAGTGAATAAGTTGCTTAGTGGTGTCAACGGTTAGGAGGGGACGTATTTTGGAGATGTTTCGGAGGTGAAATCTGCACGATTTGGACGGTGATTGGATTTGGGGCTGAAAGGACAGGTCAGAGTCTAGGATTACACCTAGTACCTTGGCATGAGGGGAGGGACTGATAGTTGTATTAATGATCTTGATGGAGAAGTCAGGGGGAGGGGCATGGGGCTGGAGGAAAAATTATGAGCTCAGTTTTAGAAAGATTGAGTTTGAGGAAGTGGTGTGACATCCATGCTGATATGTCAGTTAGTAAGAGACTGAAGGAGTGAGGTGAGGAGTAGAGAGATAGATTTGTGTGTCATCAGCATAGAGGTGGTATTGGAAGCCATGGGAGTTTATTAACAGACCAAGGGAGGAGGTGTAAATGGAGAAGAGAAGGGGTCCAAGGACAGAATCTTGAGGTACCCCAACCGAAAGAGGAAGCGGAGAGGAGGAAACAGAGTTATAGGTCAACAGTGTCAAAGGCTGCAGAGACTTCGAGTAGTATGAGTATGGAGTAGTGGCCATTGGTTTTAGCAGTTAGTAAACCAATGGCCACTAAACCACTTTAAGACCAGGCTTTTTGTGTACATGATAATATAAAAAAGAATTGCGCAAAAGGTCATCCACTAAAAACACCACTAAATATATATGTATACAAGAATAGTTTGAATAAGAGTCCAAGGAGAACTGTCCATCTAAACTTGTCATCAATTGAGATAGATAGATGAAAAAAATTCCTCCACCAGGTGAAAAAAAGGAAGGCAAACAGATGAGGTGCCACCAATCAAGCTGATCAGGTACTCTTACCAGAACTCATGTGTTTACCTATCTCTAGGCAAACAGACAGCACATGCAGAATAGCCTCTGCGGGCTCTATGGGATGCTTTTCCTCTCCAGCCACCGATCAGGCGATTAAAACGGGTCTCTCACTTGTATCACGTACTGCCACCAAGTCAGCCAGTGCCCTTGACAACGTCATCTGTGACGAAACATGTCGGGCGGACTGACGCAGTGACACCGTCGCCCCACGTGACCCGGAAGCACGGGCGGAACGCTGAACAGCCGGCATTTGTTTGATTTTAAAGCGCTTTTGTTTTACCAAGAATGTAAGTAGCCATTTGGCTTATTTTATCTGCTATACGTGAAATAAAACTGGATTACACTATTTGGGGTCCTATTCCTTTCCCTATGTAACACGGAATAAACATCCTGGCTAACTTGGTGGCAGTACGTGATACAAGTGAGAGACCCGTTTTAATCGCCTGATCGGTGGCTGGAGAGGAAAAGCATCCCATAGAGCCCGCAGAGGCTATTCTGCATGTGCTGTCTGTTTGCCTAGAGATAGGTAAACACATGAGTTCTGGTAAGAGTACCTGATCAGCTTGATTGGTGGCACCTCATCTGTTTGCCTTCCTTTTTTTCACCTGGTGGAGGAATTTTTTTCATCTATCTATCTCAATTGATGACAAGTTTAGATGGACAGTTCTCCTTGGACTCTTATTCAAACTATTCTTGTATACATATATATTTAGTGGTGTATATAGTGGATGACCTTTTGCGCAATTCTTTTTTATATTATGATGAGTTTTAAGGTGGTACCTTATTGAGTTGCAGCATATATAATCTTTGTAGTAGCGCGGTATTTTATTATCTTATTTTTGTGTACATGTAAATATTTGTATTTTTTGCTGTAAAATTGCTTAGAACCCCCAAACATTATAAATATATTTTTAGCAGAGGCCCTAGAGAATTAAATGGTGGGCTGTGCAATTTTTCATGTCACACGGTATTTGCACAGCGGTTTTTCGAACACAGTTTTTTGGGAATAAATACACTGTATAGAATTTTAATGCACAGAAACACAATATAATCCCCATTTTTTGGTAAAATATAAAATATAGTGTTACGCTGAGTAAATAGATAACATGTCACGCTCATGGAATGGTGCCAAACTACAATATTTAAACATCTCCCTAAGCCAAGCTTTAAAAGCCTTTACAGGTTACCAGTTTACAGTTACACATGAAGTTTGGTGCTAGAATCATTCCTCTTGTTCTGACATTCGCTGTAATACCTCACGTGTGGTGTGATTGCCATTTACATATGCGCGTGGGACCAATGTTTGCCTTCGCCTTTGCATGCAAACACAGGGATACAGGGGCGCTTTAAAAAAAAATGTTTTTTTGCACGGTTTCTCAAAGATTTTTTGAGCACTTTTATTGCTATCTTAAGGAATGTAAACATGCTTGTGACAGCAATAGGCAGTGGCAGATACACTTTATGGAGAGATCTGGGGTCTATTAGACTCCAGATGTCTCCTCTGAACTTAAAAGCTTCTGATCACACAAAACATTTGAAAAATGCTGCTGTTTACATCTGGGGAAGCCAAAATTGACAAAATACTAGTCGCTTCCAGTCTCCTATACCATAGAGATGATCGGTGACCTTTGGTCCTCGTTCAGCTCTCTGGTAAGGTGGCAAAACTTCCAGCTTCATTCCTGGCTTGCCAGTGGAACAGTAGAGCCTGGAGAGGCACCAGCACGTGGACGCTAAGGTGGCTTTTACAAAAAAGCAAATGCCTGTAGCTGCTGGTATAATCCGGGTATACCACTATAAAGCTGCAATGTATATGTTAACAAGTAGTTAACAAGAATCTGTTAAATTTGATTTGATCAAAATTTGAATTTGAATAAATCAAACTTAAGTGAAAGGATACATTTTACTTGGAGTGTATAATTCAATGGGTGCGCTTTAACTCCTTGAGATATGTGGAGAATGTGCCCACATCCCTAAATACAAATTAAAAAAACAGACCCTCTGGTGGGACTTTAAAGGGCATAGACTCCACAAAAACAAATGCAATAGGTATAAAAAGTTTTAAGTTTATTACAAAATAGTTAAAAAAGGGAAAAAAGGGGGGAGAGACAGGGGATGAAACAAGGGGTACATTCCCTAATCTACAAAACGTTATTAAAATGCAACAGTACATATAGCAGAACCACTTATTTAATGCACTACTGTGTAATTGAAACAGAGTGCAACCCAACGCGTTTCAAGATCGTGTGTTGCTACTCTTCATCAGGGGGAAGTGGTGATATAGCTCATATCGTTCAGACATATATATAGGGCATAGTGTGGGTTCTCATATAGAACTAATGCAGGATAAAAACAAGAGTAAAGGATGCAGCTGCCGCAAGTATCATAATGTCCAGGAAGGTAGGTAGCGAAGATCGATCCCAATATAACCGCTTGTGAAAGAGAGGTAGGTGAAGTAGTAGAGGGAAAGGTGAGGTAGGGAGTTGAATTAACCACCCCCACAGCTGGACTCCAGGGATGAGGGCTCACTGAAGGGGGGGGGGCTGCCTGGTGGTGTGGGTCAACCCGTGCCGTCTGTATTATATATAGATACTGTATGGGCAGTAAGAGGGCTGCATGGGAGTAGAGTAGATTCCAAAAGGTATGGTCTCAATGTTGTAAGTATAGTTGACAGGTTAAACAAAATACCATGTGGAGACAAGCCCCTCCATCAAGTCGCCAAAATGGTGGGAGGAAGAGTAGGCAAATGCCTAGATGCACATGTAAAATCTATGCAGATGCAGCTCACTCTTTCCCAGCGCCCTCATGCAGCAAACACCTTACTTGGAGTGTATTTCATGATAATGTATAGGGATAAAAATGATCCTTACTGAATTATTCCCTATCATATATATTCTAAACAGCAGTACTATATACTTGCTTAAGCTAAAAGACAAGAATGCTTTTAATAGCTAGAAAAGGTAAAGCTTAATATACAGACATATACCTTTACATGAGTAACGTATAATGCTTAAATATATTATAAGTACATAAAATGGCGTCTGAAATATTACACAAACAACTAAGTGATGATATCTCTGGTAAACAGGAATGTGCCAGGGCATCTGTATGCCATGCTTAGATTAAGATAAGAAACCCTATAAAAATGTGATCGTATGAAGCTCTGATCCAGAGCACATTTGGCGGTCTCTAGAGGGCGTGCTCTCAATACAGCTGTATTTTCTGTGAAATAAAGGTATAATTTGGAACTCTCCGTCTGAAGGTTAATATCTTGTAAGATATCCCTATTCAGATGGTGCCGTGACTCGGATAAAACTCGTTGTCGAGAGCTAAAAAATTGATACAGGAAGTAGTATGTAGGTTTGGAGTCCCAGAGACAATAGAGAGTGATAGAGGGAAGCACTTTACAGGTCAGGTAATGAAAGAAATACTGACAGCTTTCAATATTGAGCAACACTTACACACACCATACAACCCTACTGCAAGTGGAAAGATAGAAAAATATAATGGGTTGCTGAAAGCAAAGTTGGGGAAACTTAAAGCCGAGACAGGATTGAATTGGTTGCAGGCATTGCCAGTAGCATTGTTTTCATTCAGAACTACTCCAAAGCAGAAGGGAAAGATATCTCCTTATGAGATACTTTTTGGATCAGTGCCAAGAACAGGTTTGTACTACCCACAGGCATTGGATAAATCCTATGGTACAGTCACTGGATATGTAATAGGACTGCAAGGTCACCTTAATGAAGTACATAAAAAGATTTATGCCTCACTTCCAGATCCAGATGATCTTGAAGGAACACATAGGTTAAAACCAGGAGATTTGGTGATGCTAAAGAAGCACCAGAGGAGGAGTCTTGAGCCCAGGTGGTCAGGACCCCATCAGGTGGTGATGGTGACTCCAACAGCTGTAAAGCTTGAAGGCAAGGAGGCCAGGGTGCATGCATCACACTGTAAACATGTGGATAAAGCTGTGATACCTAAGTAGCCAGGCTAGCTTAAGGAATGAGGCCTCGGAGGAGGCCCCAGATCTTGGCAGGCGGTACTTAGGAAAAAAAATATTAATTGTGTTCCTTTTTAAGTTCCAGAACTAAGTCATCTATGGAGAAGGAAGATGAGAGCATGGGAAGGTGTCCTGATGATGCTAGTCCTGGACTCGGTGGTTGTGGGAGGCCAAACCTTCTTAAATAGAATGGTTCAGTTGCATGAGGTGATATCTAACCAATTCAATCGTTCAGACTGTTGGATATGTACTATGATTTCCCCAGTGTACGTCATAAGCCCATAATAGCTATGGCAGTGACGAGTCCTGATTTATACCATGCTCTGTTGGTGAACTTGTCCACTAACAGTGTGTTAACTACACAACAAGGAAGAATGGTCAAGGAAGAGGACTTACTAATACAGGGCATATCGGGGAAAGGAATAGGTATTATTCTGAATGGAACTGTTAGAGTGGGTATTACAGATTACTATCAGGAACCAAATAAGTTACAGGTAGTTATAAATGGGTGTTATGATATCTGGGACCAGACTATGTGCCAGTGTAAAGAGGATTGTTCCAATTGTTTTAACAAAACCCTGAAGCAATCACTGAAAGACCTGAATCTACCAGATGAGTGTAATGAGACTTATATAGACACTGATGTAAATAGATATAATAGATCCCTACAGGGTGTAGTAGAGTCAGCATTGAAGAGTGTTGTAGCAAGGGTTCTACCGAATCCTTATTATTTTGTGTGTGGGAGGAAAGCAAGGAAAAGTCTGCCCCAGAAGGCCAATGGTACCTGTATAATAGCAGAACTCATTTATGCTACAAGATCGGTAAACATGGCAAACCTACTAAGAGAACAAAAAACACATAGACAAAAGAGGTCAACAGAGAGCCAGGTGTATTCAATAAAGGCTGCTTCTGAAGCTATGACTGACATAGCACAGAAGTACAACATTTAAGTCTTCGGTGAGACATTTAAGTCTTGGACTTATGCCCCATCCTGGACAGGGTGGGGACATGAAATGGCAAATAGAATGAATAGTTATGCTAATGTAACTAATATAATGTTAGGTCATGTTCTAGCAGCATTAAAAGATGAAGCAGAAGAACTGAAAGAAATGAGAAGACAGGTAATTGCAAACCACATGGGTCTAGACATCCTATATGCAGCTCAAGGAGGATTATGTGCAGCAATAAAGCAGGAATGCTGTACCTACATGGTTGACAATAGTTATGACATAAATGCACATCTTGCTGCAGTATAGGAGCTCCAGGGGGAAGCACATGACATTATAAACCACAACTTAGATTTATCTGAGTGGGGAGGAGGAACATTGTCATGGTTAAACCCAGCAAATTGGTTTAGAGGAATTGGTACAGTGTTCAAAACCTTCTTGATGGGACTGTTAAAGATAGGAGGAATTGTGTTAGGAATAATAATAAGTTTAGTTTTATGTTACAGAGTGTGCTTATATGCAAAAAGATATTTAAGAAAACGAAAACCAAGAAATACTCAGATATGTCTGTTTCATTTCAAAGGAATAATGGCCAGCAATGGGGAAGAGCTTGAGATGCCTGAGCTGCTGCCCATCCAAAATCCAGGCTGTCACCTAACCCTTGATGCATTAATTGATGTTGTGTGTCGTGAACCACCAATCCTGACACCTGAGTCTCCTGAACCACAAGATAGTGCCCAGGATCCTTCAACAACAACCCCATTCCAGCTGTACCCTAAAATTGAATGGACGGTACCCGCTATGATTGATTTGTCAACAGAAAGCTGTAGCCCAGATCAAGATCTCAGCCCAGAAGCACCAGGACCGGTGCAACGTTTCCAAAGGAATGTTAAAGACGTATTAATTGTTGGACATTCATATGTAACTAGAGCATACACTAGAGCAACATACCGGGGATTGGAGAATTTGGGACATGAGGACCAGGGAGTAAAGGTCAAGTGGGAAGGTAGAAGGGGGTTGTATTGGAGTGGTCTAAAGCAGCTCTTAAATCGAGTAGCATCTCACACTCAGCCACCACCTTTTGCTATTATTATTCATTTGGGGGGGAATGATGTGGGGAAAAGCGACAGGATACACAATTTGGTGCAGAGAATGAGAGATTACATGTTTTGGGTAAGGGGGAGGTTCCCACGGGCCCAAATAGTGATGTCATTAGTTATACCTAGAGTCATGTGGAGATGGGACAGGATTGAGAATGTTCGTACATTTAATTGGGAATGCTCTGAAGTAATAAGGTGTGTGCTGTAAAGGATAATCAGGACCCAGCTTTGTTCGGGGTGGACAAGGTTCACCTGAATGACTGGGGGAATGATATCTTTTTGTGGGGATTACGAGGTGCAGTTACCTGGTGCCTGGGAGGGCAGGAGTGAAACAAAGGTATGATCATAAGAAGCTAGTGTGTGAACGCATTTTGCTTGCTTGAAGTGTGAAAATGCAATAATAAAGATGAATGCTTGCTGGTGTGACTGCATAGGGATGATATCCTCTTGTCATGTACCTGTCCTGATTGGAGGCATTCCTCCGACATATAGGTGGGCTTACCCTACCTGTATGTCCCGGCAGAGGACAGGGATGGGGATACTATCCACAATCAGGCAAAGTAGAAAGGACACCTTTTGTAACATCTGCTGGGGAAGGGACGGCAGCATAAGACGCAGAGAAATAAGGAGCCATGCCTGCGAGGCAGGAAAATGAAGAAAGGTAAGAGCATCACAGGGCTCATTGTCTCTGAGAGTCAGGCTGCTGGGCCTTCTGACAAGTAGATGAAGAACAGAGGGAGATGAGTCTATGGATTGGTAGATGGTCGAGAGAGGGTTGAAAGATGTAGAGAGTCCAAAACGCTCTGCAGCCTTCCTGTCGACTATCTGCCAGATCACTGGACTGCATGTCCTTGTATGGAAATGTAATAAATAAGAATAAGCCTTCTCAACACACAGGTGCGTGAGAAAGTCAGGTGAATAATCAGTGATGATCAAAAGGAGGGAATAATGTATAGGGATAAAAATGATCCTTACTGAATTATTCACTATCATATATATTCTAAACCGCAGTACTATATACTTGCTTAAGCTAAAAGACAAGAATGCTTTTAATAGCTAGAAAAGGTAAAGTTTAATATACAGACATATACCTTTACATGAGTAACGTATAATGCTTAAATATATTGTAAGTACATAAAATGGCGTCTGAAGTATTACACAAACAACTAAGTGATGATATCTCTGGTAAACAGGAATGTGCCAAGGCATCTGTATGCCATGCTTAGATTAAGATAAGAAACCCTATAAAAAATGTGATCGTATGAAGCTCCGATCCAGAGCACATTTGGCGGTCTCTAGAGGGCGTGCTCTCAATACAGCTGTATTTTCTGTCAAATAAACGTATAATTTGGAACTCTCCATCTGAAGGTTAATATCTTGTAAGATATCCCTATTCAGAATGATTTGCTAAAAAGAAAAACTCCTGTAAAGCAAAGCAAGTTCCAAATAAACATGAGCCATCAAGGTCCAAATCAGAGCTTACTTATATCAGGGTTCCCTCATCATCAGAGGGCCAGATAAACCTTGCAGTGGATCAGATTTGGCCCATGGGCTGTAGTTTGGAGCCCCCGGGCCTAGACATGGTAGCTTACTGGAGCTCATCATCAGGGTCCCCTCATACATCAGAGGACCAGATAAAACCTTGCAGTAGGTCAGATTTGCCCCATGGGTTGTAGCTTGGAGCCCCCCGGCCTAGACAGGGTAACTAATAAAAAATGGTACTGATAACGTATAATGGGATATGTCAAGAATTTTTAGAGGCAGGCACTTTTTAAATCATTGGCTCATAAACTGTTACATAGATGCGTTTTAATTTTAGCAATCTCATAGGTAATTTTTTTTAGTTAGCCTCAATGGACATAATATGTAATAGGTTAAACTTAGATGAAAATATTTTCTAAGTTAAAATAGAACATTGTTATTAAGGTGATTTAAATACCATTCAAATTACGTGCTGTACCTGGAAGAAAAAAATTATGCCCACAGACCTGTCAAAATTAATTGTTATGAAAGCAACATTGTTACTTTCTGTATCGTAACTCACAGGCACGAGCTCTGCTTTTTTAAATCTCTGGGTAACTAATGGGCCTGAATGTTGTCAAAATCCTATTTTTGTGCCGATTACTTATGGGGAGAAAGTGGATAGCTGGCATTTCAGAGCTAGACAATCCTAGTAAAATTGACGGATGGGAAAATTCCGCTCTCAAATACCAGGCATGATCTGGTGAATACCAATGAGGGCACTTCGACTCAACTCAAGATGAAAGACACAAAGCAGAAATGTGTTCTAAAATCAGTCATTTTCCACCCAAAGTTCAATCTTCATACAGCTACACTAGTTGAAAGGTCTACTTGTCCATGAGTGAGAACGAAATTCAATATATTCTCTTTTTTGTATAAAGTGTAAAAGGGATGTGTTCACACAAGGGATGTGCTTTACTGTAAACCAAGAAGGCAACCCTGACAATAGCAATGAACACTCGCGTTGCTCCTAATTAGAATAGTTTGAAACACAGAAGAGTGACTGTAGAAAAAGACTAAGTGGTCCATTGAGTCTGAGGGGTTTATTTATTAACTTTTCGTCTGAGAATAGACCTATGTTTACCCAAAGCATATCACTTACTATTGATTGATGCAATCCTACTATTGATAAACTCAATCTTACTATTGATTGACTCTGTCATTGTTGGATGTCCATTTCAAGCATCCACTACTCTTTTGGCAAAATAATGCCTTCCAATGGTGATTTTGAACTTTTCCTATTAATTTAAGGTCATGTCCCTGTGTTTTTGATCTTAGCCCTTCTGCACCTCATACATACCCTAAATGTATTTAAAGTGATATTAAAGCCTTGATTTTTTTTTCTAAAAATAACAAACATGCTATATACTACTGCTCTGTGCAGTGGTTTTGCACAGAGCACAGATCAGCCCGGATCCTCCTCTTCTCGGGTCCCATGCTGGCGCTCCTGACCCCTTCCTCCTGCCAGGTGCACCCACAGCAAGCAGCTTGCTATGGGGGCACCCAAGCAGGCACACTCCTAACCCTGTCCATTAACACAAAGAACTGCGGCAAGGCCCACCCCCTCTGTCTCCTGATTGCCCCACTGGCAGTGATTGACAGCAGCATAGACTGCATGAAGGTAAAAAAAAAACATTGTGCCTTTACAACCACTTTAAAGGTTTCAATCATGTAACCTCTCCCTTTTTGTTTTTTTTCTTGTGACTATACAGTACATATTCATTTCCTGCAGTCTCTCTTGATTTTCTTTTCCCTCCGATTTTTTAACAATTTTTAGAATAAATGCAAAAGTGCAGCACCAAGAGCATTATAAGCCTAACATAATGCAATAAATAATAAACACAACATAAATTCATTCATAAATAAATGCAAACTAAAAATAAAGAGTATGTAATGCATTCATAAGGTCTAAAGTTCTTCAACTTCAACTATACATAAAGTGATATCACCAAATAGTATAAATAAGTGTGGTGCTTCTCCTCTGTAATTTATTTGGATTAACCAAGTAACCTGTAAACTTCCACTGTGCATTCACCACCACCAACACTCTGCACTGACCAGAACACGTGGTTGTGTCATTATAAGTAGCAAATACGCTTAAGAGGGTCATCCAGGCAACTCCACCTCTTCCTTAATGGATAGATTGAGGGTAGATACTGTATACCGGGAAGGAGCCCACCCCTCTTTAAAGGCACAGGGGTGCACTTGCTGTTAGACCCCTTTCACACTGGGGCCACGGGCCCATTCATGTTAAAGTGCTGCTCGTTTTAGCGGGTGCTTTGCCACTCTTTAAGCTGCACTTTTGCGCCGCTTTTCGCCCGCTAGCGAGGCGCTTTTAACCCCAAAAAAGGGGTTAAAACCTCCCATTTTCCAGGCCCTTTAAAGCGCTTTTCAGGCACTTCAGAAGCGCTGCCCATTTATTCCAATGGGCAGGGATGGTTTGGGAATGCTGTGTACAGCACTACCAACCCGCCCCAAAGATGCTGCTTGCAGGACTTTTTTTCCTGTCTCGCAAGCGCACTGCCCCATTGTGAAAAGACACACTGGAATGAATCAGAGGCGGTTTTCAGGCGTTTAGCAGAGGCTATTTCCTGTGCTAAAGAGCCTGAAAAACATCCCAGTGTGAAAGGGGTCTTAAAGTAGAACTATGGTCAAAATAAAGAAATCAATATGTTAAGCACCTATACAGTCTGTTAAACATGTCACTGATTGTTTTTCAAAAAGCAGTAAGGATGGTGAGATATCTACCTTGTCCCCAGCTCTCATGTGCACTTCCTTTACTGAGGTGACAACTTTACTTCCTGGTTTTAGAATGGCCCATGACCCATGACTAAGCTCCAGTGGGGGGGGGGGGGCGGAGCAAAACGCATTGGGGGCATGACCTGGCTGGAGTCCAAGCTGAGGTTGCCATTCTGTTCACCTCCATAGGACCACATAGGATTTACCTTCCTTAAGGCCAGTTATAGGTTGGGGCACTTGCCATTTGTTTGTACCATTGGTTAATTGGTTAGGGGCCGCACTGGACACCTTTGCTGCCATTGTACTATTTTCTGGGTGTCCTGTGCCTTTAAGCCCTGTACCTGCCCTCAATCTATCTATTATTATATACTGTATGTGCTCCTACCATCTCAAAATGTATAGTTAGGACAATACTTGGGTGCTGCAATGTGGCCTCTGCAGCTTATGCATGTATTTGCAAATGTATGCAAACTAAACCCCTATTTGTAAAGTGAACTGTTAGACAGGATAATTTGGTTTGCTGCATGCTGGCTGGTAAGTTGAGCTTGGAATTTTTCTTTGTTGTTGTGTGACATGCAATGCTCTTCCATGTGTTCCTTGATGTTAAAGGAGTTGTAAAGGCAGAAGGTTTTTCATCTTAATGCGTTCTATGCATTAAGATAAAAAGCCTTGTGGGTGTAGCAGCCTCCCCAGCACCCCCTAATAATTACCCAAGCACCATCTCTGTCCAGCGATGTCTACGACGAGTCCTTCGGCCATCCAGGACTTTCCTCCTGATTAACTGAGACACAGCAGCGGTGCCATTGGCTGCCGTGGCTGTCAATCAAAGTCAGTTAGCCAATCAGGGGAGAGAGGGGCAGGGCTGAATGGCTGCTCCATGTCTGAATGGACACACAGAGCTGCAGCTCAGCTCGGGTGCCCTCATAGCAAGCTGCTTGCTGTGGGGGCACTCGACAGGAAGGAGGAGCCAGGAGCAGCAAATACCCGAGAAGGGGAGGATCTGGGCTGCCCTGCGCAAAATCACTGCACAGGGCAGGTAAGTATACCATGTTTGTTATTGAAAAAAAAACAAGACTTTACAATCACTTTAAGGCCAGTTATAAGTTGGGACAGTTGCCGTTTGTTTATACCGTAAGGAATATATAATGTGCAATGGTTGGGGTATGTAACATGCAGCACAGTGGACAGCGTACAGCAGTCAGGAATATGTACTGTATTTTACTAGAGTTGATCAAACCCCCCGATGTTCGGGTTCGGTGGGTTCGGCCGAACTTCGCTAAAAAGTCCAGGTTCAGTACCGAACGTTACCCGAACTTTATCCCGGACCCCGAACCCAATTGAAGTCAATGGGGACCCAAACTTTTCGGCACAAAAATGGCTGTAACAATGTCCTGGCAAGTGCTAGAGGACTGCAAAAGGAAGTAACATGGGGGTAAGAGTAGGGCTACAAAAAAATGGGAATAGGGAAAATAAATTAAAATCAAATAAAAAAAATGGGAAGGGGGGGTGGATGTGGAGTAGGAGCCTAGAGGTTGACTAGGCCGTGACCGTGGCAGTGTAGGTGGAAGTGGCGGTGGTGGAGAAGTAGGAGGAGGTAGCCAACACTGTTTTTTTTTTGTTTATAATTGGGGTAGCCCCCAAAATATTGAGGCATATTCAAAAAAACAAGTATACGAATGGCTGTGTGAGTCCGGTCTAAATGTCTATTCTGGCAAGCCATGACTTGGACCTGAAAAATCG
>BLSH010474556.1:209222-221601 GCA_018402905.1 Glandirana rugosa | reverse complement strand
AACGAATCTCCCTGTCTAATAACAAGTTTTTAGTAGCTGATGAGGATATCCCGGTCCAAGGTCGACAACGAATCTCCCTGTCTACCTTGCCCTATAGGAGTAGCCAATGATTTTTGAACAATAATCTGTCACTTACAGCAACAGCTAGAACCTCTCCCTTTAGAACTAGGAGATGATTTTTGAACAATAATCTGGCCCTCTAAGCAACAGCTGGAACCTCTCCCTATAGAACTAGGAGATGATTTTTGAACAATAATCTGTCCCTCTAAGCAACAGCTGGAACCTGGCCCTATAGGAGTAGTCGATGATTTTTGAACAATAATCTGTCCCTCTAAGCAACAGCTGGAACCTGGCCCTATAGGAGTAGCCAATGATTTTTAAACAATAATCTGTCCCTCTAAGCAACAGCAGGAACCTTGCCCTATAGGAGTAGCCGATGATTTTTTAACAATAATTTGTCACTTACAGCAACAGCTAGAACCTCTCCCTTTAGAACTAGGAGATGATTTTTGAACAATAATCTGTCCCTCTAAGGAACAGCTGGAACCTCTCCCTATACAACTAGGAGATGATTTTTGAAAAATAATCTGTCCCTCTAAGCAACAGCTGGATCCTGGCCCTATAGGAGTAACCGATGATTTTCGAACAATAATCTGTCCCTCTAAGCAACAGCTGGAACCTGGCCCTATAGGAGTAGCCGATGATTTTTGAACAATAATCTGTCCCTCCAAGCAACAGCTGGAACCTCTCCCTATAGAACTAGGAGATGATTTTTGAACAATAATCTGTCCCACTAAGCAACAGCTAGAACCTGGCCCTATAGTAGTAGCCGATGATTTTTTAACAATAATCTGTCCCTCTAAGCAACAGCTGGAACCTGGCCCTATAGGAGTAGCCGATGATTTTTGAACAATAGTCGGTCACTTACAGCAACAGCTAGAACCTCTCCCTTTAGAACTAGGAGATGATTTTTGAACAATAATCTGTCCCTCTAAGCAACAGCTGGAACCTCTCCCTATAGAACTAGGAGATGATTTTTGAACAATAATCTGTCCCTCTAAGCAGAAGCCTCTACCTAGTGCAGTCAGATCGTTCTGTAATGCAGGGTTTGATCTGCAATCTGTCACTCAAAGCATCACTATGTGAAGTCTCAAATTACTCCACAATCAGATCGTTGTGTAATGCAGGCTGAGGTCTGCAATCTGTCCCTCAGAGCAACAGTAGTAGTCATCTCAGGATGCAGGATGAGATGTTAAAATGTCTGCAATCTGTCCCTCACAAAATCGCTGACAGCTTCCTCTCCCTACACTTGTCAGAGTCTCAGAGAGCATGTGACTGCAGCATCAAGTGATTCCAGCTTATAAAGAGGCTAGGTCCCATGATGCACTGGCCATTCACAGCCATGCCATTAGTAGGCATGGCTGTGATGGCTTCTAAGGGCAAACCAGTGAAACGCTTGTTGATTGGCTGCCATGCAGCTATTCAACATGCGTGATCAACTACCAGAACCCAGAACCCGAACCCGAACCCGAACGTTTTTTGAAATGTCCGGGTTCGGGTCCGGATCCCGGACACCCCAAAGTTCAGTACGGACCCAAACGTTACAGTTCGGGTCCGCTCAACACTATATTTTACATACACCTGACCGCTACAATCTGAATACTGTGCTGTATGTTAAATGCTCCTAGCTGCTGCACTCCCAGCATACATGGTGCAGTAGTCAGGGTATTTAACACACAGCATTCAGACTGAGTATAGTCCTAATGTAATGGATGAAAATGGAATGTAAAGTCCACTGGCCAAGTTTGGCTTGCCCCTTCTCCTCTTGCCACAGCTAATCTGAAAACAGGTTTGAAGGAGATAAATTATTCATAAGTGCAGCTTGTCTTGGCTGTGAACACCTTCCACAGACAAGCAACGGGAAGGAGAGTAGAAAGCCTGACATGTTTCCCCCTGCATTCGTCTTGCCGCTGCCTGTCTGTGGAAAGTTCCCTCAGCCAAGACAAACTACACTTATGAATCAGCCATCTCCTTCAAAGGTGTTATCTGATCGGCTCAGGCAAGAGGGGAAAGGGACATGTCAGACCTCATAATTATGGTTAGAAAATACTAAGCAACATTACTGCATGTACTTTGTCCAATAGGGGACAGAACAAAAATTATAATGATAGATCTTCTTAAATATGAACCAGTGACCATGCTATGGACACTCACATATTTACATATCAGTAAATGAGCCCTCACTGATTTCCATACCTGCATGTACTGTGGAAAAATTAATTCTCAAAGTTGCAATCAGGAGTGTTTTCCACCCTTTTCCACCCTTCTGTCAACTTTCCTATCTACAAGCTACAGTAGACAAGCTGGTAGGCAAGTCTCTAAAAATAAGGGAGTGAAAGGAAGTCCTCCCAGACTTTTTGCCAGCTTTTCTTCATGTTTGGTGCAAGAAGGAGCCCAAGAAAGCTTTCCTTCATTCTGCACTGGTGTGCTACTCTCAATCTGAGCTCTGTACAGGCATATTACCACAATGCAATGGCCACTGCATGGAGGTAAACAACACAACCTACAGCTTTTCAAGGACCCCTGAATAGTGATAAAGTGCTGGTGTCATCAAGGCATCAAGGAGAAAACCCAGGTCACATGCCCTTAGGTAACCAAGTGTAGTGACACCCATTGATTTCACTATCAAATTCCATGAGATAACAAATATATCAAGGTCACAATATACATTTTTATGTGAGCTTACAGCATCCAGTCTGTAGCACGAATGGTCATACTTACAATGAAAAACCTGGAGCAGTGAACTACAAAACACCAAACAAAATAAAAAGTGCATATACCGTAATAAGATTAAGTAGAGAGACAGAAAGGAACAGTATATCAAGGGAGTGTTTTACCCTCTCTCCTCATTATATAACTGAAAATACGAAGTGTCCAGCTAATGATTGGAATTTCCACCTAACAACAACACAGCTTCTTTCCTTCCTGTTGCTAGGGTAGATCGGACCTATAAGAAAGACGTTAATGTGTTTCAAGGAGAAAGGACTTCATACTTGAGTCCTAATGAGCGGCAGGGTACTGTCATGCAGATAAACAATTAAACAAGCAGAAAGATTAGTGGAGATGAAAAATGGATCTTCAGCATCGGAATTTTCGTACCCATAAAATAATGATGGATTAAAAGATTAACATGATATATACGAGGGTAAATAATAACAGCAAAAACAATACCATCACCATTCCTCTCAGAAAAGGGCACTCATATATCAGAATATGTGAATATGAAAATATTAAATAACTATGTTGCCTTTGCAAAAAATTGAATTAAGTGGAAATAGTACATTTGATGTACAACACTATTACTGTTCTGTGTGAAGGATTCAGTTCGGCAGCTTAGTGTTACATTTGGCCAGGTTGACATGTCCATCACTGAAGTGAAGCCTAAAGAAGATCTATCATAATTTTTTTTGTTACAGTTTTAGAAACATAGAAACATAGAAAAGTGACGGCAGAAAAAGACTGAGTAGTCCATCGAGTCTGCCCCTTTTTATTTATTTTTTTTATTTTTTTTTTTTTTTATTTTTTTTATATATATATATTTTTTTTTACATTAACCTTGTTGTTTGACTATGGATTTATGTTTATCCCAAGCATGTTTAAAGCCATTTACTGTTGACTGTCTCACAACCTCTGTTGGTAGTTTATTCCAATCATCAACCACCCTTTCAGTAAAATAATACTTTCTAAGATTAGTTTTGAACTTCCCCCCAGTTAGTTTGAGGTCACATCCCTGTGTTCTTGATTTTGGTTTCATATTGAAAAGACTGCCCTCCTGAACCTTATTCACCCCCTTGATGTATTTAAAGGTTTCAATCATGTCTCCCCTCTCCCTTCTTTCCTCCAGACTGTACATATTAAGTTCCTGAAGTCGCTCTTGATATGTTTTATCCCCCAGACCTTTCACCATTTTTGTTACCCGTCTCTGAACTCGTTCTATTTTATCAATATCTTTTTGTAAGTGAGGTCTCCAGAACTGGACACGGTATTCTAAGTGAGGTCTCACTAAAGATCTATATAGAGGAATCAGAACCTCCTTCCTCCTGCTGTTGATCCCTCTACTGATACATCCCAGAATTCTATTTGCTTTTCCCACTGCCTGGTTACACTGTTTTGTCCTCTATGGGAGAAAGACGTATATGTATTACTTTATTCAATGTTGCTATTGTTGCTATTCAATGTTGCTAAGTGTTTTTTATAGTTATGAGGTGGAATCTGGCTTGCCCCCTCTCCTCTTGCCACGGTCAATCTGAAAACAGCTTTGAAGGAGATAGCCGATTCATAAGTACAGCTTGTCCTGGCTGTAAGCACTTTCCACAAACATGCAACGGGAAGAGGAATACAAAGCCTAACATGTCCTCCCTCCCTGTGCATTCCTCTTGCCACTGCCTGTCTGTGGAAAGTGCCCTCAGCCAAGACAAACTACACTTATGAATCTGCCGTCTCCTTTAACCACTTCAGCCCGGGAAGGTTTTACCTAATTTCTGACCAGGCCATTTTTTGCGATACGGCACTGCATCACTTTAACTGACAATTGCGCAGTCATGCAACGCTGTACCCAAATAAAATTGATGTAATTTTTTTCCCCCACAAATAGAGCTTTCTTTTGGTGGTATTTGATAACCTCTTCCGTTTTAATTTGTGCACTATAAACAAAACAAGATTGACAATTTTGAAATAAAAACAATATTTTTTACTTTCTGCTATAATACATATCCAAAAAAAATGTAAAAAAAATGTCTTCATCAGTTTAGGCCAATATGTATTCTGCTACATATTTTTGGTAAAAAATCCCAATAAGCGTATATTGATTGGTTTGCGCAAAAGTTATAGCATCTGCAAACTACTGGATAGATTTATAGACTTTTATTTATATAGTTTTTTTTACGAGTAATGGCAGCGATCTGTGATTTTTAGTGGGAGTGCAACATTGCAGTGGACAAATCTGACCCTAAGTGACACTTTTTGGGGACCATTGACACCAATAGTCATCAGTGCTAAAAAAATGCAGTGATCAATGTATAAATGACACTGGCAGGGAAGGGGTTAACACTAGGGGGCCATCAAGGAGTTAAATGTGTTCCCTGGAAGGTGCTTTCTAACTGTGGGGGAGTGGATTCACTGGAGGAAGAGAGAGATCGTGATTCAGCTTAGCGCCCACCGGACCCGCTGATTAGCCTCTGCTATGTCCAATCTGGTGGTGAGCACGTGCCCCACAAGCTGCATGGACGAAATCACGTACAGGCACATGATTTTGCGAACCCGGGCTGCCCTGCCGCAGTAAATCTACGTGGGTCAGTCTGGAAGTGGTTAAAGGTGTTATTGGATCAGCTAAGTCAGGAGGGGAAAGGGGCAGGTCAGACCTCATAACTATGGTTAGAAAGCACTAAGCAACATGGGACATAGGACACATAATTTGTCCCATATGGGACAGAACTGTAACAAAATATTATAATGATAGATCTTCTTAAACATGAACCAGTGACAATGCTACATATCAGTAAATAAGCCCTCACTGACCTCTTTACCTCCAAGCACTGTGGTGTAATTCATTCTCAAAATTCACAACAGAAGCACTTAAAGTTCTTCTTTCAGCAGCTCAGCATCCTCTGCTCCTGCAGTGGACCTTTGCTCTTTTTGCTAAAAATCACAACAGCATACAGCTCCACATGCTGATATGAAGTCTTACATTCAATAGTTAAACAAACATTTTTTTCTTTTACTTTCAACTGCTGTTTTTGTTTTACTTACTGGTTGATTGAGGCACTGAAGATGTAACCAGAGCCTCACAGATGTATCCTCGTATTTGTTGGTAGATTACCATTACTAAACTTTTCTAAAGGTTCCTTTGTTAAAATTTTTATGATAAGGGTGAAGTTCCCCATTATGGCACCTTGAGAATGTCGCTATGATAACAACCTTGATATCCTCAGAAGTCAGAGAGAAGCAGATCCTTTGATATCTCAATTCTTTTCGGTCAAATGACCTGCCAAGCTTCCAGCAGGTGGTCTTCTGGGATCAGGGCCTTATCATACTGGTACCACTATGAACACATCACATGCCCACAGGCAAAACACATTACTCACATTTTGTTGTGTTCCCATTGATATAGATGGTGGAAACACAGACCTGATAAATGTTAGACCTGATAAATGTATTTTTCCCTACAAAATGTTGATGATGTATACAGTTCTTCACTTTAACTATATCACCTTGTCTATTTAAAATTCTCTAGTACTGGATGCTCTAAAATATAGTGGTTCTAAAGTCAAAAGTTATTTTTTTTTTTTTTTACACCTTAATGCATTCTCTGCATCAAGGTAAAAAACCTTCCAAAATCTTTTCCAGCCCCCAGCCTCTAGACATTAAGTCATCACTTGATCCAGTACTGTCCAGTCTGCAGCACTGCTGCTCTCAACCTGGTCTCACAGGACACTCTGAAAACATCGGCTCCTACTACCGCCAGTCAAATCCTGCTAGGAGATAGTGGGGGCATGGCCGAGCTTCGCTGCATGTGTCTTTGGACACACACAGCCCAGTTCGGGAGAACACCTACAGGAAAAGAGGAGTAGTGGACAGTGCCAGCTGGGGGCTCCAGAAGAGATAAGGGGCTGCTTTGTGAAATACAATTGCACAGAGCAGGTAAGTATAACATATTTTTTATTTTAATAAAAAAATGCCTCTACAATAATTTTAAATTATACTGCTTAACTGTTATTTAAGTGAACCTGAGGAAGGCGTGCACAGGGGTGACATTACTGCTGCCCTCGACCTGTATATACCTTCCCCTCCTTCCCCCATTATCCTTAACTCCCCAATTAGCCTTCACTTCCCAATTGCTTCGTTTAGACACCAAGAGTGAAGAGAAACCCCTATGTGACCATTCTTGGTCAATCACCATCACGCCTCCTAATGATGTACTGAATCGCATAGGGGTGCACACGCATGGCACTACGTTACTTCTGCTTCCACCAGGTATAACGCATGCTGGCCCTAATACACATTTGGAGACACAGAGCGGTTACGGCTCATTCTACACTGGCGGCAGATAATTGCTGGAGCCAGGGGAGGCGCCTAAACCATTTATGCGCCAACTATAAGATTTTATTGGGGATTTTAAAGGAATTAACAGTGTTATGCCATAACATCCTTTTTGGTGTTTTGTATGGAAAATTACAGTACAGATGGTGAACAACATGAGAACATGAGGGTTTTGAAGAGATATACTGAGCTTGTTTTGACCTGCCTTATTGTAAACTCTGGGGGGTCAACAACATATGGTGAGTTCAGTCCTAGGAGGGCCCTTGATTGGTGGTAGAGAACGAAGACTGTGTTTTTTTTGCACAATGCCCAGCACTTTACTTTAGCTAAAAGAAATAGGAACCTTTTTTTCCAGCACTAACTTCACTTTAAAGGAACTGTCAGCACTTTAACATAGTTTGAGCACTGTTCACACTTTGATGATTGCAATTTGATATTTTTTTACTATAGGGAATTTTCACCATATTTGTCTATTGATTGTGGTAACACAAGCTATAGCAGCAGCTTCCCTACTTCTGATTCATTCATTACTAGTTTGGAAAGACACACATTTTGAGGCAGTGCAGCTTATATATATCTTTTTGAAAATCTGATATTTAAGTGAGCATTGCGTGCACACGGGTGACCTGCACATACCTTCCTCTCATTTCCCCATAATCCTTAACTCCCCAATTAGCCTTCACTTCCCTGCTGCTTCATGCAGCCACCAAGAGTGAAGAGAGACCCCTATGCGACCATTCTTGGCCAATCACCATCACTGTAACATAGGAGGAAAGGAAGTGATTCACATGCACCCATACCCAGAAGTACACACTGGGGTTGACTTACTAAAACTGGAAAGTGCAAAATCTGGTGCAGCTCTGCATAAAAAGTTTTTTTGTAAAAGAAAACAAGCTGAAGTTAGAAGCTTATTGGCTACCATGCACAGCTGCACCAGTTTTTGCTCTCTCCAGTTTTTGCAATTAAACCCCACAGTGTCTCCGGAATAGGCATCTCCTGACCCACCATACATCCACCATACACAGCTCTTTGCTCCTTTGCAGCTACAGTAGCAGCACTACTCAGCACTTCTAGGTATGCATGGGTTATAAACTGTTCCCATCTGATGGTGCCCAGACTCAAAGCAGATGCCCCCTGCTGTGAATCCACAAGCCTCTGGCGCAGCCGGTTAAGACTGTGAAACTGGTCAGGCAGAACCTTCTGCTCATCTCCGTTACATCGGGGTGGAGGATACACAGCTTTCATTTTAGCAACGGCGGCACTCTGTGGATAAAGACTGTATATTGCTACATACTGGATGACCAGCATCTACAGGAGAGCTGATAAGTATGCAATTCCTTGAACTACTTGTTTATCATATACTTTGGATTACAAATGGTCCCTATAGGACCGAGTCTGTGGGTCATCAGGGAAGAGTAACCCAATCCTGGAGGACTTTTCAAAGTGCGAGGGGGGGGGTTTATCAGCACTGCACTATCAATTAGCCTCCTTCAGCGAGGCATATGGATTGCCTGCATTGCTGCATCATATATATATACACCCCCTCTTGACCACTGTTCAGTCCCCACATGTAGGAACTGTTAATGTGTGTATATTCCCACTGACCCCATCTTGGATCACCAATGGTCTACCTTTCATTACATATCTCCTGGATGTCTTTAATCCATCCATCTACAGATTGACAATGCATTTCCTGTGAAGTGCCCAAATACTAGAGGACTTGTGAAGGACACATTTCATACAAATATGCACATGCCGCCAACTTGATCCTACCATGTCAAAGAGATGAATGAGGGGGGGGGGGGGGTGTTTAAATTGTGTGATAGATTTTGTATGTTGGATACTGGTTTTATTACACATTTAAATTTTTTGTCTTTTCATGTGGTTATTATTATAATAAATTTGATATACAGTGAGTTGGTCATAAATTTAATCTGGGTGAAAGTTGAGCAAACTCAGGTTTTTAATCTTTAGAGTTGAAGACTTTTTATGGCATCAATCCCTGCAGTAATACACAGTATATTTTATTGAAGAAAGTTAAAAATATATTCCATAACAAAATTCAATAAAAGAAGAGATGCAGTTTTTGGGGGAAAAAAAAGAAGAGATGCAGTTAACGTGACAGATAACCATTTGATCACTCAACACATTGGTCTGATGAAGACAGTAATAGCCCTAATAGCCCTCAACATTTTGAAGAGCGAGGGCATCTTCTGCAACTTGGTAACCAGTCACAGGCCACAATGAGTGGAGCGGTGCATATGCAGAGTGGACGCTGACAAAGCCCACTCTACTCCATGGGCCCTCCAATCCGATCCACACAGATGGAAGCATCCGTTTACACCTGCAGCTCCATAGAGGTGGATGGAGGGTTTGATTGGGTCTGCCTGAAAGATGGACAGGCGGACCCAATCAGACCGATCATGTGAAAGGGGCCTAAGGCTGCTTCCCCACTGATGCGCTGTGTTTTACCACCGCAGTGCACCTGTGGCTTTCCTGTGCGTTAGCTGCACTTTGCCATAGACATGCATTCAGGAATTTTGATGCGCTTTCAGAAAGCCCACCAAACCCGCAGGTCGCAACAGAAGTCTATTGCTCAGTGCAGGTAGCCCGCAGGTCGATCAAATTGAAAGCAGCCTAGAACCACTGCAGAAGAGATATGCCCATCTATACACTGACTTTAGAATATATTCTGACCTTTAAAAATACTCTTTTATTCAGGAATCTCCCTTGCTACAAGTACTGCTGGCTGTTGCTGTCCCAAGCGGAGTGCAATTGGTATCACTCTGGGTTTGCGACCCGCCATCCCAGAACAGGAGGCTGTGGGCCACATAAGGGGGCAAGCGGTAGGGCACCCCTGCCATAGTTGATATTTCTTAGTTCAACTTGGGCGTGAGCATGGGAGGATGGCTATGTTCCTACATACAGTGGGGCCGTTGAGAATGAACGTAGCCACCCCCTAATAGGCAGTTGAATCACAGAAGCAAAAAAGCAACATAGAATATGTACTTGAATATATATATATATATATATATATATATATATATTATCTCACAAAAGTGAGTACACACCTCATATTTGTGTAAATATTTTACAATATCTTTTCATGTGCGGGGTGGCACAGTGGAGTGGTGGTTAGCACTTACGCCTAGCAGTAAAAGGGTCGCTGGTTTGAATCCCAACCGTGACACTACCTGCCTGAAGTTTGCAAGTGCTCCCTGTGCCTGCATGTGTTTCCTCTGGGTACTCGGGCTTCCTCCCATACTCCAAAGACACACTGGTAGGTTAATTGGATGCTGTCTAAATTGGCCCCAGTATGTGTGAATGTGAGTTAGGGACCTTAGATTGTAAGCTTCTTGAGAGTAGGGACTGATGTGAATGTACAAAGTATATGTAATATATATAAGTACCTGAAATAAATAACAATGTGACAACACTGAAGAAATGACACTTTGCTAAAATGTAAAGTCGCTTGTATAACAATGTAAATTTGCTGTTCCCTCAAAATAACTCAACAAACAGCCATTAATGTCTAAACCGCTGGCAACAAAAGTGAGTACACCCCTAAGTGAAAATGTCTAAATTGGGCCCAAAGTGTCAATATTTTGTGTGGCCACCATTATTTTCCAGCTCTGCCTTCTTGGGCATGGAGTTCACCAGAGCTTCACAGGTTGCCACTGGAGTCCTCCTCCACGATGACATCACGGAGCTGGTGGATGTTAGAGACCTTGCACTCCTCCACCTTCCGTTTGAGGATGCCCAACAGATGCTCAAGAGGGTTTAGGTCTGGAGACATGCTGGGTCAGTCCATCGCATTTACCCTCAGCTTCTTTAGCAAGGTAGTGGTTGTCTTGGAGGTGTGTTTGGGGTCATTATCATGTTGGAATACTGCCCTGCGCCCAGGTTCCGAAGGGAGGGGATCATGCTCTGCTTCAGTACGTCACAGTACATGTTGGCATTCATGGTTCCCTCAATGAACTGTAGCTCCCCATGACGGCAGCACTCATGCAGCCCAGACCATGACACTCCCACCACCATGCATGACTGTAGGCAAGACACACTTGTCTTTGTTCTCCTCACTCACTCCATCTTTAGAAGAGGCTTCCATCTGTAACGACAACCATGCAGACCAATTTGATGCAGTATGCAGCGTATAGTCTGAGCACTGACAGGCTGACCCCCCACCCCTTCAACCTCTGAAGCAATGCTGGCAACCCTCATACGTCTATTTCTCAAAGACAACCTCTGCATATGACACTGAGCTCATTCACTCAACTTCTTTGGTTGACCATGGTGAGGCCTGTTCTGAGTGCAACCTGTCCTGTTAAACCACAGTATGGTCTTGGCCACTGTGCTGCAGCTCAGTTACAGGGTCTTGGCAATCTTCTTATAGCCTAGGCCATCATTTTGTAGAGCAACAATTCTTTTATTCAGATCCTCAGAGAGTTCCTTGCCATGAGGTGCCATGTTGAACTTCCAGTGACCAGTATGAGAGAGTGAGAGTGATAACACCACATTTAATACACCTGCTCCCCATTCACACCTGAGACCTTGTAACACCAACGGGTCACATGGCACCAAAGGGAAATGGCTAATTGGGCCCAATTTGGACATTTTCACTTAGGGGTGTACTCACTTATATTGCCAGCAGTTTAGACATTAATGGCTGTGTGTTGAGTTATTTTGAGGGGACAGCAAATTTACACTGTTATATAAGCTGTACACTCACTACTTTATATTGTAGCAAAGCATCATTTATTCAGTGCTGTCACATGAAAAGACATAATACAATATTTACAAAAATGTGAGAGGTGAAATACTGTATATATTAGGGATGCACCGATACCGATACTAGGCATTTTCGTGAGTATCGGCACTCATGAAAATGCTCCCATACCGGAAACCGGTCAGCTGGGGGCAGTCGTAACACCGCAGCACCTGGCCTACACTGATCTGTGCCTCTCAGCAGAGCGGAGCGAAGCCGTCTCCTCTCCTCTCTGTTTACATCTACACAGGAGGAGGAGGGAGTCCGAGGTCTGTACACTACTACATACTACAGTATATTGTATTGGAGGGAAGGGGGGGTCTCTGCACTGAGGGGAATGTCTGCCCTGAGGGGGATGTCTCTGCATTGAGGGGGTGTCTCTGCACTGAGGGGGGATGTCTGCACTGAGGGGGAGTCTCTGCACTGAGGGGGTGTCTTTGCACAGTCACGTTTCTGTGGGGGAGTCACGTCTCTGAGGGGGAGTCACGTCTGTAGGGGGGAGTCACGTCTCTGTGG
>BLSH010474556.1:132025-142815 GCA_018402905.1 Glandirana rugosa | reverse complement strand
GCCAATGAAAACATTGGCTGGGGTGCCAGCATCGCTGGATTCCAGGAAAGGTAAGTGTCCTTATATTAAAAGTTAGCAGCTACAGTATTTGTAGCTGCTGACTTTAATTTTTTTCGTTGGGGGGGGGGCTGGACCTCCTCTGTACTTTTCCCCTATACAGCACCATGGTGTTATCAATAATAATTATAATTATTACAGCTTTGCTGTGTCAGCTTTGTAGATGACTAGCCGTACCATGCAGCCAAGAGCTTCTGCATGCAGGCTGATTTCCTTATATGGAAGATCTTCCTGTTACATCATCACTATAAAGCAACTGCTTTTACTCTTCAGAAAAGAAGTAAAGGGTAAGTGATTTGGATTTAAGCAACAGTTCACAGAAAAAGGTCAAAGAAGGAATAAATGAACACAATCATTTCTTGCATTCCTAGTGGCCATACATGGCTTCTGCTGAAGTTGATGCAAAGGGAGATTTTACTAACAATGGGAAAAGCCCTTTAAGGGTACATTTTATAGAACAATAAGCTCTATTAAATCTATTCTGTCATATTGCTGGGGTGAACTAAATTATGTTTGCAACATCTGTTCCGTAGGCTCAAAATCTGGCAAATTAATCAGATTGTAGAGGTTTTAACAAGTCCTGTATTTTATAAATAACCACAGTTCTGACAGCCAAGAGTGAACTTTGACTCTAACAGCTGCAGAACGTGGATATGGCGGAGGAATCTGTCCATTTCAGCACCTTGTTTGAGTTCTTCCTTCATTATATAAATCCCAGGGCCCCATTCTCCTTATGCCTCTCTCTCCTCCAGCACTGACAGGATGGAAATCTCGGCACTTCCCACTGTCTGTCTGCTGGTGTTTGTTCAGTCTCTGAGATGCTGCGGCTGCATACTTTCACATATGGAAAGGTAATATATGAAGTCCCAGTGAAGAGAATTACAGGCTTCCCTTACCACATCAAAGACAGGGGCATAAATGCAGCCTTCAAGCATTTGTGTGTTGCAGTGAGAAAACATGCAGTGTGGGCTGAAGAGCTGACAATCAAACAAATGCCTTATTGCAAAAGCCAATTCACTGTTTGTCATTGTTTCTCTTTAAAAAAAAAAAAAAACTGCCAACTATTTTTTTTTTCAAATTCTTTATTTATTGAAACTTTGGAAACAATTATATAGTATAAATAATGAGTACAGCTGGTTGTATAAATGACACCTCAGAAGGTGAGATCAAGTGTATTATAATGCCCTTTGTCGATAAGGCAGTCATAGATGAGAAGGTCAACTTCATCCACTCAGAGCTGCTAGGAATGCTCAAGATGATGAGGCATTCCAAAGTTATTTTTATAGGATGTTTGGAAAAATGTATTGGCAGAGTATTGAAATCATGGGCTGGAAGCTTGTTGTATGCAGAGGATAGCTTTATTTTCATGGAGGAGTATCAGAACATACACAGGAAGAAACAGGAACTAGATACAAACAAACAGAACACAGAACAGAAAACATTTCCTCTTATTGCATTACAATTGACTTTCCATGCACATAACACTATAACACTGCAGTGCCACCTGCTGGTATAGAAAGGTACAATGCATATATATAGTTCAGTTTATATAACTTGCTGTTGCTTTCCCAACAAAATTGACAGAAGGAAAAGAGAGGCAGAAGTATGAAAGAACAAAAGATTACACAAGTGAGGGCAGAGGAAAAAAAGGTGAAAGCTGTGGGGAGTGGCTAGGAAAAAGTGAAGGGCAAGGTTAATTCCCCAGGTTCTGCGATGGAGGGGATATAAATGATGCAGGTACACCTCAATAGTAGAGCCTTACCCTTGTCTGAGAAAATAAAGGAGTGTCGCAGTAGAACCATGTGTAGAGATGGGTTTTGTATTTGAGTTGAGTGAATAAGGTCTTCTAGCTTCCTAATTCCTTTCACTTTGTTGACTGATCTGGAAATCGTGGGTGGTGAAGGATCCTTCCATCACTTGCAAGTCTTGTTCATATTTAGTAAGTGATGAAGGACTGTAAACTTCATCCACTCAGAGCTGCTAGGAATGCTCAAGATGATGAGGCATTCCAAAGTTATTTTTATAGGATGTTTGGAAAAATTTATGGGCAGAGTATTGAAATCATGGGCTGGAAGCTTGTTGTATGCAGAGGATAGCTTTATTTTCATGGAGAAGTATCAGAACATAAACAGGAACAAACAGAAGCTAGATACAAACGAGTACACAGAACAGAGGACAGATAACATTTCCTCTTATTGCATTACAATAGACTCTCCATGCACATAACACTATAACACTGCAATGCCACCTACTGGTATAGAAAGATACAATGCGTATATATAGTTTAGTTTATATAACTTGCTGTTGCTTTTCCAACACCCCTTCTCAACAGCATGTGCTTTGTCAAATTATATTCAGCTTCTGCTGGAAATAACTGTGACGTTCCCTCAACATAGACTTGGTGAGTGCATCAGCAATTATCTCCTCTTATGGACGGTTATGTCAGCAACTGGTGTGACCAGAAATGTGTGAACTGCACAGAGAATACCAGACACAACGTAAAGTGAATAAAGTGATTTATTAAAAGAAAGGTAAATGGTGATCAAAACGCACATCCAATATAACAAACCGTGAAATGTAACTAAATAACAAAAAGTAGTGAAACTGCCTAAATAGGTAAAGGGGAATGTCCAAACCGTAAACGAAGCCAGGCCAGGGTCATACACGGGAGATCAGCAGAGGGGGCAGGGAGCAGGACAGGACAGGCACAGGGAGCAGATGCTGGAGAACACGGGGGGAAAAGCAGGCTGCGGACAGGGGTCCCAGAGCGGATACAGGATACAGGATACAGGACTTCCGGATTGCAGGCTACAGGATTCAGAGGCACATGGAGACAAAACACCAAGGCGTCATGCATATGGCAGTCAGGGTTTAAATATCCTTCCTGTAACGAGCATCAGGTGGTGACTCATGGGCCTCTGATTGCTGGGAGACACTCGCTGGTGGATACTGGAATTGCAGCCAAAGAATCCCCGAGCCGCAGTGCCACCTGCTGGAGGGACTATTCCTGACAGGTATTGAATGTCAATAACACCTTGCTCTTGATTGTCCCTCAGTAAGTGAAACTTGACGTTGATGTGTTTGGTCCTTAGGTTGACCCTTTCTGATTGTGTAATCTTTATACATTCCTGGTTGTCTTCAAAAATGGGAATTGGTTTTGATATGTCTATCCCAATGTTCATGAAAAGTTGACAAATCCATATTGCTTCTTGAAAAATGTATGCTGCTGCAATGTACTGTGCTTCAGTTAAAGAGAGAGTGACAGCTGCTTGCTTTTGACTAGACCAGCTTATGGTTCCTTACCCATACGGGAATATGAATTCACTTGTGGATTTGCGGTCTGTGCAGTCTCCGGCCCAATTAGCATCCACATATCCGACCAGTTTTGGATCTGATGTTGCTGGTAGCCGTTAACTTCATCTGAATTGTTCCTTTGAGGTACTGCATCACTCTTTTCACTGCATTCCAGTCACACTGACAGGGAGCTGATACTTTCCTGCATAGTATGCCCACTGCTGCGGCTATGTCTGGTCTTGTCACAGTGGCAATATATAGCAGCTTACCGATTGCTCTACGATACATGTCATTGTTGGGCAGCAAGTTTTCTGCTTCATTGCTCTTTAGATATCCTGGTTCCATAGGAGTTTTCACTTCCTTTGCATCTTGCATATGGAATTGTTACAAGATTTCAGAGATTTTCTGAGATTGGTTGAGAAAATAACTTCCATCTTTTTCTCTCTATATTTGGATTCCCAGATAGTAGCTAATGTTCCCAAGCTCTTTGATTTCAAAATTTTCTTTCAGCTTGTGAACTATCTGATTGTAATCCCCTTCCTGTTCAAAACAAGCTATAATGTCATCAACATAGATAAGGATGTATATCCATCTGTCTTCTTGATTCTTGGAGTAGAGACAGGGGTCTGCTTTACTTCTTCAGAATACCTCTCTGGTAAGCACTTCATTCACTTTCTCATTCTACATCCTTGCAGATTGTTTAAGACCATAGATGCTCTTCTGAAGTTTACTCACAAGGCTGTCTCCTTGCTCAAACCCTGGTGGTTGCTCCATGTAGAGTTCTTCCTTAATGTCTCCATATAGGAAAGCAGTTTTGACGTCTAGGTGTTTCACTTGCATGCCCTTCCCGGCTGCAATGCTCAGAAACGCTCTGATGGTGGAGTGTTTTACGTGTGGCTTTTGCTTCAATACAGCACTTGCAAGGCATTATTGTCAAATCTTCTGATAAGCCTCCATTTATAATGTCCTGTTTAGCTTCTGGACTTCTGTACCCTAGCCACCTGTGCCATAAGTGAATACCTTTGCTGTGTATGCCATTAGAGACTATATTGGCTTGCTGGTCTGTGGAGATGAGCTTGTATAGGTGATCATTCAGTATTCCTTTTGCGAGGAATTGCTTATTATTGTGAATTGTGCCTTCATTACCCTGAAACCTAATTGTGAGACCATTGTTTGCAAGAATTTTCACTGATAGAAGGCTGCCTTCTAGTTCTAGAACATACAAAGCTTTCTTTACAAGTATACTGTGCTTGCCTTGTGGTGTGATGCAGTTCAGGAAGCCCTGGCCCTTACCTTTGGATGTGATGCTTTTCCCGTTTGCTAGGAAAACGTTGTCTTTTGCACTGTAACCAATGTTTGTGAAGAAGGTCTTATCGCTAGTCATTTGGCTGGTCGCTCCTGAGTCTATGCGCCAGCCACGTGGCTTGCCGCTCTGTGTCACTTTAAAGGTGCCACTCCATGATGTGTCTGCAGTTTCCTTTATGACTGCTTTGACTCTATCCTTTGTTGATAGCTCTATCTTTCACTGCTCTGCTTTCCAGCTATAACAGTCCTTTTTTAAGTGACCGGCCATCTTACAGCAAAAGCAGGCTCTGCTTTATTTGTTGTGCTTTGCGCTTTTGTACATCTTAAGAGCTTTGTCATCATGATGCATATTCTTTTTCCTTCTATCATATTCATTGATTCATTTGCCTTTGACATATTCCAGCATCAGCTGCTCGAGTCTGGTTTCTAAAGTGTTAATTAGAGCAGTATATGTCTCTGGAAGGCTGCAGAAGAGCAATATGGTTATCTTTGATGTCCTCTCAGATGGCGCGTAGCTGCTCTATGATCTCTAGCATAGCTTTCACGTGTTCTCAAATTTGCTGACCTTCTTCTAGTCTCATCTTAAACAATATTCTTAGTAGAAAGAGCTTACTGTTGAGACTTGAATGCTCATGCAGTTTCTGCAATACATTCCACATACCCTTGGCCATTTTCTCTGTTCTTATGTGGATAAGCTGATCATCTTCCACAAATAAGTTTATAATTTATTTATTTCAGGTACTTATATAGTGGTATAAATTAACGCAGAGCTTTACACATACCTTGTACATTCACATCAGTCCCTACCCTCAAGGAGCTTACAGTCTAAGGTCCCTAACTCATTCATACTCATTCATACACATACTCATTCATTATCTTTGAGTATCTTGCACACAGTACTCACTGACTTGCAGAATTCTTTCCAGAGCCTGGACGCCTGCTAGGTGTGCTGGGTGTGCTGGGACCCATAACCTATTGGCAGAGTATTGAAATCATGGGCTGGAAGCTTGTTGTATGCAGAGGATATCTTTACTTTCATGGAGGAGTATCAAAACATAAACAGGAAGAAACAGAAACTAGATACAAACGAACAGAACACAGAACAGAAAACATTTCCTCTTATTGCATTACAATTGACTTTCCATGCACATAACACTATAACACTGCAGTGCCACCTGCTGGTATAGAAAGGTACAATGCATATATATAGTTCCGTTTATATAACTTGCTGTTGCTTTGCCAACAAAATTGACAGAAGGAGAAGAGAGGCAGATGTATGAAAGAACAAAAGATTACATAAGTGAGGGCAGAGAAAAAAAAGGTGAAAGCTGTGGGGAGTGGCTAGGAAAAAGTGAAGGGCAAGGTTAATTCCCCAGGTTCTGCGATGGAAGGGATATCAATTATGCAGGTGCACCTCAATAGTAGAGCCTTACCCTTGTCTGAGAAAATAAAGGAATGTCGCAGTAGAACCATGTGTAGAGATGGGTTTTGTAAGTAAGTGATGAAGGACTGACTTACGGTAAGTTCTAAGAATAAAAAGAATGCTGTGTAGCCTGTAACTTTTAAGATATTGCCCTAACTCCAACCCAAAAGGGAGTTCACCTAGGACAGGACCAGAAAATGTGGTTGAGGGCTTCCACTCTTGTGCTGCAGCAACAACACGCATCTGCGATGATGGGATCTACTGCCTGGTGAATGCTGTTTTAATTATTTACTACATTTTATTTTTGAAAAAATATATGCCCAAATTTTCCATTTGAAATTGTGTACATGTCACAGGCTGGGTCTCTAGTCTTCTTTCCTCTTGAGTACAGTGTCCTTTTTCCAGTGCCCCTGGCAACATAGACTCTTCCAATTGACTTTCAAAATATTCCATACCTTGGGGTCCCCACAGGTGTAACAGATTGGTGTCCAGAAGGTACAGGGACAAGGAAGGCTGGATGGTATGCAAGGTATCAATACTCACTGCACATCCTCAGAAACTGACCAACATGCTGAAAAATCACAAAAATCTAAAATTCCCCAATCTGGACCCAGAAGCAATCGCAAACATTATGCACAAACTCATGTCCTGCAGCAGCCACTTGGTTTCTAGAGACTGCACCCTCAAGAGATTGCACCCACTGTTTGATAACTGGGCAAAATCCATATTTGGGGGAGGAGGGATGAGAAAAGAGCTCTTTTAGGGAAATAAGGCTGTGGAACAGTTATCACTGCCTGCAATATCACCAGACACCACCAGAGACTCACCCAAAATCTAGCTGGCTGGACACACACAGGCAGCTGAAAATCTTATATACAATCTGGTGACCTCTAAGGGTTGTGAAGCAGCTAGGTGATTCCCACATGATTCTGAGATTCTCCAAGTTATCCTGTGAGCAGGAATCCTTGAGCAGTCACCTTGCCCACTGCCCACAGACACACCAGACACATATTTCAGGGTAGCATGCTACCACTTGCAGTTTGTCAGCTGTCTGGACTGCTAAACACCCAAATATACACAGAGACTCCTGTTGCTGGCAATGTGATCTGTCCTTGCCTTCAGTAGATATGATAATAACTTCCACACACTGACACTAATTTGCATGCAATCAAATTGGCCATTTCTTTCCCCATCAGCCAAACTCTGCAACTACAGCGAACAAGAGGGCACAGCCACGCTATGCAATTTCATATGAATTTCATAAATATCGTTTCCACATCCATCAATCATGTTAATACACTTCACATGTTTTCTTTAGTGCCTGATCATGCATAAAAACTCCTGTCCTGCTCTTGGATCTAAGCACCCGTGACTAGGGTAAAAAGCGCCAGGGGTGTGGTCAGTGGAGTAGCGCTGGCAGAGGTCGTATAACACTGCACACTGGGTCGAGTCTGGACAGGGACATCCCAAAAGCTTCATAGAAATGACACTGGATGTGTTGCTTTAGATGTCGGCATCCCTACATCTGAGGACCAGGGAAGGAGAGGTTCTCCTCTCATTTGAAGTGGTGCTTCAAAGTTTTTAGGTCACAAATTAGTAGGGAACTTACAAATGAGCATATAGGAACTTGGTAATACAGTACAGCAGTATTTTTAGGAGTTTCAAAGTCTTGGCTTAGTACACAGAATTGCAACGTAATAACTTTATATTTAATATCCTGAAAAGAGCAGTGCTCAGAAATATGTACAGAAATAAAAATGACTAAAGACAAGAAAAAATGGCACACAGAAAGACTGACTATTTGCTATGAAATAAAAATAGGAGAAAAGCAGAAATAAACGTTACCGTTTAGCAGTATTGTTTTATTCTGTTGGGAGGGGGCATGGCAGAAATACAGTAACATCCAACAAGTTCCAAATGAGTTACACTGTTCATTTTCATGCTACTTATTTTAGAGAGGTAGGCAGACTATTCCCCCCTTGGCCAATCACCTTTAACAGTGGCACCCCTCAGGTGCAAGAGGCCATACGTTTTATGGGTCAGCCTGTTCTTATGTTTAGTTTGCAGTTAGGATATTTAACAAAAGTGCATCATCCTGATCGCGAGTCCAAAAACTGTAACAGACAGGGTCCTGTGATGGTATGCGAGGCACAGTGGTAGACAGACCTGTCGCCTCATATGCGTTCATTTGGCCTGAATTAAACAGGGTGCGGTCTGAATTTTACCAGCCACTGCGGCAGGGCAATCGCCACATTTGAAAGAGAGTTGCCTGCACGCTGACTATTTTCATCAGGAAAGATGATCCCCATGAGTTAATCTGCCACACGTGGTGGAGTTCAGCGGGCACCTTTCCAAAATTGAGGAGCTGTTGAAGGCCTTGCTACAGACGTCTGCGGCCCAGCGGGAGTCCAACCTCCAGGTCGCACAAGCCGCTGCTATGCAGTGGGAGGAAAGTCGTTGGGCTGTTGCAGCACAGCAGGAGGAAATTCGCCAACAGCAAGAGGAAATTCGCCAACTGTATGAGGCGAATTGCCAAGCCGCTGCAGCACAGCAGGAGGTGAATCGCCGGGCCCTGGCGGCTCAGCAGGAGATGAATCTCCGGTTTACGGAGGCTCTGATGGAATTAAAGAAGGGGTCCGCACCTCTGGTGACAGTGGAACCAAAGTTGGTACGCGCCTCTTACCACATGCAGAAGAGGACACTTGCAGATGACGTGGAGGCGTATCTCATGACTTTTGAAAGAGTTGCTCTTCTTAAAGGATAGCCAAAAGAACAGTGGGCAGGACTGTTAGCGTCATTCTTTACCGTGAACCCCAAGCCTACTTTGATCTGGAACCAGATAAGGCCCAGGACTATGAGACCCTAAAGGTAGAGATATTCGCAAGCCTAGGGGTCACCATGGCAGTCCGGGCCCAACGGGTACATCAGTGGACCTACGGTACCGACAACCCATCCCGCTCACAGATGTTCGACCTGGTCCACCTCACCAGGAAGTGGCTACAGCCGGAGACTTTGCCAGGTCCCCAGATTGTGGAGCGCATGGTCATGGGCCGCTATTTACGTGCGCTCCCTGCTGCTTTGAGGAAATGGTTCAGTCATGGAGCCCTCAAAACCGCCAACCAACTCGTGGACCTCTTGGAGAGATACACTGCTGCTGAGGACTTGTTGCACCAATCTGCACCCCACTCCAATGTATCTAGGGGTAAAAGATCACCCAGCGGACCCGGTAAGACTATTCCAGGGTTCAGGGGCATGGGGAAATTTGATAAGACTGCTATGGCTAAAGAGACTGTGTGCTCTAGACCTGGAGACTGGCCAAAGAAGCCAGGAATGTCTTGGGGACCCTTGAGAGGACTGGGTATAGAACACATACAGTGCTACCGATGCCATGCTTTGGCCCATATTGCTGCGAAGTGTCCCCTGAATGATGAACCCACGCAATGCGATTATACTTGTGTGAATAGATGCCTTTCTCTTTTTGCACAGGTCCCATATACTGCATCATGTTCTAGTCGCAGGGAGAAGCAATGTGTGTGGTTTATGTTGATGGGAAGCCAGTAAATGCACTGCTTGACTTTGGTAGTGTGGTAACGTTGGTAAAAATCAATTGTGTAAATCTTGCAAGGTTACACCCTAGCACTGTCGGGGTCATTTGCATCCATGAGGACTCTTGTGACAACCAGACCGCGGTGGTTGAGATTGACACCTCTTGGGGCAGTGTGACTCATTCAGTGGGGGGGGTACCTTCACTGCTTTATGACGCCTTAGTGGGCAAGGATTTTCCCCATTTTTGGAGGTTATGGGAAGCGCAGGCAGTGTTGCCAACCTACCAGATTGAAATTTACTGACTCTACACCATAAAATTTACTGGCACAGCCAAGTTTTTACTGGCATTTCCAAAAGTTACAAAATTACAGTTTTAAGTGCAAATTTCAGTATTTAGGCAACAAACAAGTACAATATGCAATTAGCAATGTGATTTAAGGTAGATAGTAAGGCAAAAAACATTTCTTATTTTATTTTGATATAGTAAGTAAGTAGCTCAGGGGCAGGACTTAAGAGGGCAAGAAATTTGAATGGGCGGCACACACACATGAAACTGACTCTCACAGTGACACTGACAGCAGTGTGCAGCAGTACAGATGATGATGAGACCTCAATGACACAACACGTCCCCTCCTGAATCACAGTGACAGTGTCACGCACCTGGTGGTGGAGTCTGTCTTGTGCAGGGAGCAACCACTCTTACGGCCCTGGTTTGGGAACCCCTGGTAGAGCAGACAGGAGGTTCGGGAGCACAGGGGGGCACGAGGGTCGGACAGGATCACTGGTGATGGTGTGAAGGGTCCAGTTGTGGCTCGTGCAGTAGTAGAGTGGTGGTGCAAGCTGAGGTCGTCAACGGGCTGGCAAAGCGGTACAGGTGGAGTAGGCAGAGGGGTCGTCAGATGCAGGCAAGGTCGTCAACAGGCAGGCAGGTGAAGTACACAAGGATCAGGCAGGAGAATGGTCGTAGGCAAGCTGGGGGTCGGTGCAGGTGGAGATCAATCAACGTCAGAAACAAGCCGGGTCACAGGAACAGAAAATCAGGATACAGACTACTCAGGAACACTCACACGCTATAGAACGGACAGCATTTGCTACAGGAAGCAGGAAGTTTAAATTCGGGCAACTGCTGGAGTCGAACGTGGTGGTGAGATGATGACGTGCTCGG
>BLSH010474556.1:80024-105370 GCA_018402905.1 Glandirana rugosa | reverse complement strand
TTATATCGTTTATTTTTTATATCGTGTATGTTAAAGATGTATTCGGTATAACATTACATACAATAATTTTTACCGGAAGAGAAAAGTTAGACGTCTACAACAGTAAAAGACAGTTTAAATTATTTTAAACTGTTGGACCTCCACAAGACATGTGTCGACTACATATCTTGAAGGGGTCATTAAAGTAAACGACGAACACTCTAGCTGAACTACTAATAGGGTCTTCAGACGTGATTCTATGTTAAGGATAAATCCGTAGAATACGTTGTGTTTACAGTAATAAGTTTGTTTGTCGATAAGGAGTAATAATAAAAATAATCATAATAGTATGTCCTACATATATCGCGGTTGTCAAATGTGTCATGTGCCACTCCAGGTCCAGAGTTCATTTCAAGTGTGCTATTTGCATTTTGAATCTGTTGCTGTCAACTCTCAATATGAGATCCAATATCCAATATTGGTCCACATGGATGTTGTCCCAGAAGGAAGCCTCTTCTAAAGATGATGCACAAATTATTGTATTCTAGCTGTATTGTCTCCCTTTTATAATGTAAAGCACTGTGTAAACTGTTGGCGCTATATACATCCTGTATGATAATACTAATAAAAATAATAATGAGGAATAGCTGTTTGTTTGAATAATGACATTTGTGTTGCATAAGATGCCTAAATAGGAATTGTATCTTAGTGCAGACTTCTGGGATAATCATCAAGTCGATCTCACAAGCAGCAAATGAAATTACTGGGGAAGTTCTATACATCAGCTGTGTACAGAACACCTCCAGGTTGTCAAATTTTATTAAATTTGACAGAAAATGACAACATCTGCAGATTGAAAAGAGAAGGCCATTTTTAATAACATACATTACAATATGGCTTATGTAGAAATTGTATGTGCTATATTTTTTATTTGCTATATTTTTCCCACAAAAATGGAGTTACCCTTTAAACTGGCATTGAGCTTGGTTTAAATGATGGCAAAAAGATATTCAACATGGTGGTGACTAACTTTATGGTGAGGGCAAATTGCATTTATATTGATTATTTCCTTCTAAAAATAACAGTCCAGGTACTTACACTGCAGTTGCAGTTAAAAAGGATACATTTAAAGTAATTTTGAAAGCAGAGCTGCTTTAATTGGTGTCATTTATATCTGCTTAGAGTTTAGCTTTAAAGTAGATCTAAACACAATCTCTAAAAAGCATGTTAACAGAATTTTAAAAGTAATTTTCTGTATTTTTGCATCTGCGATTTTCAAAAATAATCCCTGATTGACTAACTGACTAAAAGTGGCCATTTAAACATATATTACATGTAGTAGTATAGACGTTTTATATTATACGTTTATTGATTTACACTTATTTCAGCTCAGATAGTAATAAGATAAGTCAGAACACCTGCTTGGTGCAATCTAGAATTTCAAATTTGTGACTGGTGATGGATCAAAATTGCCCTAAAAAAGCTCCAGGCAAAAATAATAATGCAGTGTCAGATGGGAATTGAAGAGCCACTCAAGAGTTGTTTTGAAATGATTTCCATTTACTTACAACAGCTTGGGTGTAAAATATGTCAGATTTCGAAAAGGCTTACATGCAGACTGATAGACAGGAAACAGACTTGCAATGGACAGTACCAACAAAGGGTCTATTCTCTCCAACGTGCCTCCTGGATTTGTTAACCCACCTGAGGCAACCATGACTATAGTACAGAAAGTCTCCTTGCTCAGCGATACTGTAAAGATAATTCTAGGAGGTCCATAGGTCACAATAGTCGTAATGATATAGGCTTCTGGGTCCAAATGCCTGCAGACCCTGGAGCTGGATCCAACCTTCTTAAAGATGAACACCAGATTCAATTAAATTACACCTCATTTTAGAAGTAAAAAAGCAGTTCTCACTGCAATACTACCTCCAAAACTGTCCACAACAGACTCACTGCTTTGTGAGCTATTGCCGGTCCAACATCATTCTAACAAGTTCCTGTGAGCCCCTTGGGCTTTTTCTTCAGCTGGGCTTACAGGAGAATGCTGCAGGGAATGGTGATAGTGCATGACATCCCTGTCATGTGCCCACTGCACACTTCCTGTTATCTTAGAGAGCCCACCTAGGTCTTATGTTGGTCTATAGAATGACTACCCTTTATGTTGTAGAGATCTGAGAGTGGGAGCGGTTGAGTAGTCTATAAATGGCAGCTAGTTGACCAGTATTTTAAACACATTCCCAGCTATTATGTGTTTACATTTGTTCAGCTGGTTGTAGATATTTGCAGGGCTGGTGCAAGGATTTTTGACCCTAGGCGAAACCTCATTTTGCCGCCCCCCTGGCTCCACCACTGACCCCCCCCCCTTTTCTCTGCCCAGCCTGATCAGCGCCAATGAATTGCAGCCTGATCAGCGCCGATCAAATGCAACCTTACCAGCGCCCATCAAATACAGCTTCACCAGCGCCAATCAATACAGCCTCACCTGTGCCCATCATATACAGCTTCACCAGTGTCAATCGATACAGTCTCACCTGTGCCCATCAAATACAGCCTCACGGGGGGTGGGGGCAGAGGGGGGTATTTGGCAGATCAGTCACTATTTCTATATACATTTGCAAATGGCATGTGATAATACAATCTCATTATCTCAGTCAGACAGTGTCAGTTTTTACATGAATCAATGCAGCGCTGCCAGTGACAGATTAACAGTGGCCAGGCGCCCCTAGATGGCAGTGCGCCCTAGGCGGCCGCCTACTCCGCCTAGTGTTAGAGCGGGCCCTGGATATTTGCTTCTTCTTCCACAAGACAGGAAGGAATGATGCACCATGTGAGGCTCTACTGAGCACATGGCCTCCCTTTTAGGGTAACCAGTCAGGGTACCAGATGTTGACTTTGGACTCTTTTTACCTAGAAGGTATAACTTGGAAAGCCTGAGATAGCATGAACTAGAACTGTGTATGGAGGAAGCTGTGTGAGATTGTGATATATTGGTTCTGTAATTTGCAAAACGTTTAGGTTAAAATTCTCAAAGCCATCAAATGCCTGGTTTGAAGTTTCTACAAAGAGGTGCATGTAAAAACATATCAAAAGAACAGGGCTTGTACTAAAAAAACAGAAAATTGTATCATACTTACCGTAATTTTCTTTTCCTGGTGCCTATCCATGGCAGCATACCTGTGACAAGCTCCGTCTTGGCTCCTCCCTCAGGACTAGTGAATAGTATAAAAGAAAAGGGCTAGTGCCCTCCCAGCATTCTACATAATATAGCATACCAAGGGTGGCATTGTATGCTGCCATGGATAGGCACCAGGAAAAGAAAATTACGGTAAGTATGATACAATTTTCTGTTTTCCTGGTGCCTCCATGGCAGCATACCTGTGACAAAATAACTAGCTGAAACGGGCTGGATGATACATAGTACAAGATTTATTTGAGAAAAGGATTTGGCATAGGTAAATGCCAGTGTAAGGAACCTTCTTGGGCCATTGGACTGACTATGTGTGGGCACACGTAGCGTGTGCGTGCACTTGTGCGCATCCACGCGCTTCTAAACACGTGTGCGTATGCGCCGGCAATGGTGCCAATAGCGGCCATTTAAGCAGACAGCACCAAGAAGCAAGTGCTGTCCGTTCTACAGCATTTGTGTTTTCCTGAAGCGACCTGTTATCCTGATTGTCTGTTCCTGTGACCCGGCTAATCTTGACCCTGCTGTTGATCTCCGCCTGCACTGACCTCGGCTTCCACGACCACTCTCCTGTCTGCTCCCTTGTACCTCGCTGCCTGCCTGTTAACGAACTCTGCCTGTACCTGACTACTCTCCAGCCTGATCCTTCTGTACTGCTTCGGCAGCCTGTTACCGTCCTGGCCTGCATCATTACGCTTCTGCTTGCACGAGCTCCACACCGAGCTCCGCACGAGCTCCACAACGAGCTCCAGTCCGACCCTTGTGCCTCCCTGAACTCCCGAGCCCCTGTTTACTCTATCAGGGGTTCCTGAATCAGGGTCGTAAGAGAGGTTGCCCACTGCATAATTCAGACTCCACCACCAGGTAAGGGACAGCCAGCCTGGTTAGCCTGTGTGCCAGTTTCTACAGATGAGAAAGCTGCCGGGTCTTCTCTAATGTCTCATAAGCGCATATTGAGATGATCATGATGCTACCCATTAGATTGTTTTGATGGATACGTCTGCTCTGACTGTCCAAGAAGTAGAAAACAAGTGGGTGGAATACAGCCCAATTGAATAAGGGTTCTAGGCCCCTAGATCTGTACACATCCTTAAACAATTTGCTGGCTTAAACAATTGCTGGCTTCCAGGCGTTTGCCCACCATTTGGTAAGCTCCTTTCAGTCAGGGTCTGTTCGTCTACCTAAACCTCCATTGAGGCTACATCATCGATTGGTGAGATGAAATTCTTTGCCACTGCTGCGTCTACCTCTGGTGGACCGTCTGATATTGCAGAATCTTGTTCTGACAGTGGATACATTTTCCAAGCCAAATGAGAGAAAAAAATGTTTTGATTTTTTTTTTTTCCCAATGACATCTTCTGATATCCCTCAGAGGAAAGAAGGAAACCTGCTCAATTAGAAATGGGAGGTACATCTTTGACTTCTCAGAGGTTGTGTTTCCAGCCAATATCTGGCCTTACAGCCTGCACATAGGGCTGAACTATGGAAGAGTTGATGTCCGAGGGTCGAGCTCTTCTGAGCTATCCTTAAATGGCCATTATTATTCTGATATCTAGGAGGGATACTGGCTGCGTAATGAGAGGATTCTCTCTAAAATGGGCTAGGAAGAGTTAGCTCAACCTCCTCCAGAGAAGTTAATTGCTGCCCTGGAACTGCTGAGCTCATTCTGATATGCAACCTTTGCACAACTTTGAGCAGGTTGGTTACCTGTTAACCGTCTGACTCTGACGTTTGCTGTATAGAGTCTAAGCCTTGGCTTCCACTATTGCGACCCACACAGTCGCATGATCTGGAGTGCGACCTCGATGTACACCCTCTGGACCCAAGTCGTATCAAAGGATGTAACAAAGCAATGCAGGGGTCTTTTCAATGTCGCTGACCTTCAAAGTCGCATATATGGGAACAGGTGCCACTAAACACAATGGGCTGTGATTTGTCATGCGAACCATACGGTAAGTTGCACCAGTGCAAATGTAGTCCATAGCAACTTTTGCAGACCAATTCAGTTGGCAATGGGATGGCCCGCATGCTCGGTATTTTCAGGGATTTGGAAATTGATGAACATGAAGCACTGTGACTTTCCACAGATGCACTTTTGCCGCTTGCATGATATCCTGATCTGGATGGTCTACTGGTTGGGGCTTTTATATGTTGTCTTGATGTCCACTTGGACTTCTTTTGGCATACATGGCTGAAATACATAAAATGTACCAGCATAAGTGCTCTCTCTTTTTTTATTTTTTTCTTACCTGGATGATGGTCCTTACCATAAATGTTGGAGAGGGTCTTGGTTGGGTGGCGTACAGCTCCTGATAGGCAGAGGACAGAAAAAAGCAACTATAGGTGTCCCTATCGGGCAATGAGGCCCACCCACATGGTGATGGATGTTGGCAGTTGGAATGAAGGGATACCAGACAAGTTCCGTTTGCTGATCTCCCCTCAAGTGAATGAACATGGAAGAAACGTGTGTTATGTCCATGTTCGGCTGTCACCTTTCCTGGCCACGGTGCTCCATTAGCTTAAGTGGATGGCAGGGGAGATATTAGGGGTCTAATAGGCCCCTCATATCTCAGTAAAGAGAACCTGTTGCCACAACATGCTATCACATAGGCGGCTATTTCAATAGCCCCTATGTGATAGCAATTAAGTTAAAAAAACTTAAAAAAACACAACATTTTGTTTCACTTATGACAAGGTGACAAGGCAGGGTTGTGAACAATATAAAAATATTTTATCAAGGCAAATAGTTCATATATCTGTATTCAAATTGCATACATTTTCATAGCAACTGTATGGCCGAGGTTCCACTTTAATAAATAACTGGTGAAGAAATAGACCTGGAGACGCAGGTAGAAAGAACCGTAGGCAAAAGGGATAGCATGACTGGGTAGCAGTACAGGGGAATAGGCAGGGTTGATTTGGGTGGTGGTGATATTTCCAATAAGTTGTGGTTATTGATGGGGGCAGAACAAGGGTGAAGTTTGGGTCATGATCAAGGGGGGTTGGTCCAGGAGAGGGTCAGTTGGAGCCAGGAAGAGCACTAGGAGTGTGTTAGGTGTGTTCCAGCAGGCAGAGCATATTTCAAGCACATGGCCAGGGCAATGGCGGACCTGAAGAACATGCTCCAGCAGATCCGGGCAGCGGCGGTGTTCAACGGGCCACAAAGCCTTCAGGACCAACTTGCAGGTATGCTGCGGGGGTCGGGGCAGGGCCTCACCACGCCTGCCCCTGTGTCGCAACGGCCTCGGAGGTCTCGGCCTCCGGAGTACCTAAGCCCGGAAGTGACTCCCCCGACCGTTTTAGGAGCCCCACATGGGAGCCTTCGGCACCCTTAGCCAAGAGGCAGCCTTCCTTGGTGGCGGAGGGGGCCGGGAGGAATCCTCAGCAAAGGTGTGACCAAGGCGGGAGCCATCAACACGGCGGGGCCCTCTCATCCAGGGTGTGAGAACATGTGGCCGGCCTGGTGGGCAGGTGGCCCGCTGGGACGGGGGCTCGGCGGGGGAGGCAGGCGGACACGGCGCTGGCCAGAGTTGGGGTACGGCCAGGGCCACCAGCGGGAGAAGCGGAGGTCCAGGAAATGCCCCCAGCGTACCTACAGGTGACCGGGACATGTACACGACAGCCTCCGCCTGGCCATTGCGGAGGAGTGCTCGGCGGGAGGCGGGGTCAACAGGAGTGGTGGGACGCAGAGCGGTTCCTGGGAGTGACAGCATCGCCAAGGGCCAGAAGGATGCAGCTCTCCATGGAGCTGAAGAGGACAGCGGGCTGGATGGTGCGGACGGTGCGGACGGTGCTGGGACCGACCGGTCTGAAGGCGAGCTGACGGTGTCAGAAGAAGATGTCGCTGTGGATGTGCCGCCGCCACAGAGAACGGGATCAACGGCTGCACAAAGGAGTTCCTTGAGGCAGCCTGGTAAGAAATCTGCTATGTCCGTTTTGTCTGTTCTGCCTGCAGACGAGAGGGTTGGTGTGGCTGTGTCTGGGACGTCCGGGAAGGTGCATGCGGCCGGGGGTGTGCAGGGGGGACAGGGTTTGTCGTCAGTTCTGCATGCGCTTCTGTCAGGTTTTCGGGAGGTATTAGCCAGGTGTGAGCCAGGCCTTACAGCTGCACCTGCGGGGTCTCCGCTGGGGGCATGGTCGGCAGCGACTGGTGGTTTGGGGGTTGTGGTCATTGCTGATCGTCTGGGGCGGAATGTGGTTACTGGAGGGCAGTTGGGTGGCACGGCAGAGGCCGTCACATTGCCTACCAATGGGAATGGGAGTGACAGGGATGGGGCATCCACATCAGGTGGGTCAGTGGTGGCCATGGAAGGAGCGTCGAAAACCTCAGAGGTAGGTAAGGAAGTGGTGCGCTTAGCGGATGTGGTGCGCTGTGAGGTATATGTCTGCTTTGAGGGGCCCCTGGGGGCGCACTTGAAGCCGTAGATTAGAGACAAAATTTGGAAAGGGGAGTATGTTGAGATTTTCTCTTTGCTGCCTTTGGAGAAGTTTAACCTCGGCAGGGTGAAGCCAGGTGAGAGCAAAAAGGAGGAGGAGGGAAAGCGTCGCTATCGTTTGATACCTCGAATGTTTGCAAATTGGTTGCAAGCCTTCAGTATCTTAGCCAGTGTTATTGGGAAAAAATCACCTGAACAATGTTCTCCACTATTTTGCTATCTGGACTCGATTAGCGAGGCACAAAGGGTTTATGGGGGTGTGGCGTGGTTGCAATACGACAGTTTCGACAGCGCAAGGCAGTGAGGCCTGACTTGAGATGAGACCACAAGGATATTAGCTTGTGGATGAAGCTCATGATTCAAGCATGGAGTTCGGCAGCGCCCTTTCAGAGCGGGATCGGGGGTGCAGGAGCCTCGCCACCCTCGGCCAATAGGCAGAGGGGTTGCTGCTGGCAATATATTGAAGGTACCTGTAAGTTTGGGGGGTCCTGTAAATTCAAGCACGAATGTTCAGGTTGTGGAGGTAGTCACCCATCTAACAGATGCTTCATGCAAGGACGAGGCAAGACCAACGACGCTGGAAAAAGGGAAAAAATGGCCTGGTTTCTAAATAGGTACCCGGATCGGGATGCAGCTGGGTTGTTGGAGTTAGGGTTTGCGGAGAGTTTCCGTATCCCGTGTTCTTTGTTACAGGCACCTCCAGTGTCCCAAAATTTGCGTTCGGCTTACATGCATGCTTCGGTGGTTTCACACAAAAATTGCATAAGGAGGTGGAGTTGGGCAGGATGGCGGGCCCTTTTGACGCTCATCCATTGGGTGATCTGGTGGTTTCACCTTTGGGAGTAGTGCCAAAAAAAGAGCCCGGTAAGTTTAGGCTCATCCACCACCTGTCGTATCCGCACGGTGGGACGGTGAATGATTCTATTGACCCAGCATTGTGCGCGGTATCTTATGCATCCTTTGATAAGGCAGTAAGGTGGGTGCACAAGTTTGGTAAGGGTGCTCTGTTACCAAGACGGACATCGAGGCCGCGTTTCGTTTACTGCCGGTTCATCCGGAGAACTGTCGTTTATTAGGTTGTGTACTCACTTTTGTTGCCAGCGGTTTAGACCTTAATGGCTGTGTGTTGAGTTATTTTGAGGGGATAGCAAATGTACTCTGTTATACAAGCTGTGCACTCACTACTTTACATTGTAGCAAGTGTAATTTCTTCAGTGTTGTCACATGGAAAGGTATAATAAAATATTTACAAAAATGTGAGGGGTACTCACTTTTGTGAGATACTGTATATACAGTTGTGCTCATAAGTTTACATACCCTGGCAGAATTTATGATTTCTTGGCCATTTTTGAGAGAATACGAATGATAACACAAAAACATTTCTTTCACTCATGGTTAGTGTTTGGCTGAAGCCATTTATTATCAATCAACTGCGTTTACTCGTTTTAAATCATAATGACAACAGAAACTACCCAAATGACCCTGATCAAAAGTATACATACCCCAGTTCTTAATACCGTGTATTGCCCCCTTTTAACATCAATGACTGCTTGAAGCCTTTTGTGGTATTTGTGGATAAGGCTCTTTATCTTCTCAAATGGTTAAGCTGCCCATTCCTCTTGGCAAAAAGCCTCCAGTTCCTGGAAATTCTTGGGCTGTCTTGCATGAACTGCATGTTTGAGATCTCCCCAGAGTGGCTCAATGATAATGAGGTCAGGAGACTGAGATGGCCACTCCAGAACCTTCACTTTATTCTGCAGTAGCCAATGACAGGTCGACTTGGCCTTGTGTTTTGGATCATTGTCATGTTGGAATGTCCAAGTACGTCCCATGCGCAGCTTCCTGGCTGATGAATGCAAATGTTACTCCAGTATTTTTTGATAACATACTGCATTCATCTTGCCATCAATTTTGACCAAATTTCCTGTGCCTTTGTAGCTCACGCATCCCCAAAACATCAGCGATCCACCTCCATGTTTCACAGGCCTTGTTGACTCCTCTTCAAATGTAACGTTTATGGTTGTGGCCAAAAAGCTCAATTTTGGTATCATCACTCCAAATTACTTTGTGCCAGAAGGTTTGAGGCTTGTCTCAGTGCTGTTTGGCGTATTGTAAGCGGGATACTTTGTGGCATTTGCATAGCAATGGCTTTCTTCTGGCGACTCAACCATGCAGCCCATCTTTCTTCAAGTGCCTCCTTATTGTGCATCTTGAAACAGCCACACCACATGTTTTCAGAGAGTCCTGTATTTCACCTGAAATTATTTGTGGGTTTTTCTTTGCATCCCGAACAATTTTCCTGGCAGTTGTGGCTGAAATTTTAGTTGGTCTACCTCACCGTGGTTTGGTTTCAACAGAACCCCTCATTTTCCACTTCTTGATTAGAGTTTGAACACTGCTGATTGGCATTCTCAATTCCTTGGATATCTTTTTATATCCCTTTCCTGTTTTATACAGTTCAACAACCTTTTCCCACAGATGATTTGACAATTCTTTTCCTTTCCCCATGACTCAGAATCCAGAAACTTCAGTGCAGCACTTGATGAAAGATGCAGGGGTCTGTCAGGAGTCCATAAACTCATTGACCTTTTACACACACACACACACTAATTACAAGCAAACAGATCACAGGTGAGGATGGTTACCTTTAATAGTTATAATAGTTATTCAAACCCCTTTGTGTCAACTTGTGTGCATGTTATCAGGCCAAAATCACCAGGGTATGTAAACTTTTAATCAGGGTCATTTGGGTAGTTTCTGTTGTCATTATGATTTAAAAAGAGTAAACACAGTTGATTGATAAATGGGTTCAGCCAAACACTAACTATGAGTTAAAGAAAAGTTTTTGTGTTATCATTCACATTCTCTGAAAAATGGCCAAGAAATCATAAATTCTGTCAGGGTATGTAAACTTATGAGCACAACTGTGTGTGTGTGTGTGTGTGTGTGTGTGTGTGTGTGTATATTAGTATTTCTTTATACTTCTCGATGGGACTTTGTATTACTTGATTGATTGATTAGAAAAAGAAAGAATAAGATAGTTAGACTCTATTAAATTGTGTTCATCATGCACTTACATGAAATATATTCGTACATGTTAATGATATATGTATATTTAATTTAAAGCGAGTACCTCAGGATTTTTGGAAAAGTTTTTGGATTCCCTATATCTGGGTATCATGTGGGTGGCTTCCCATTCATATTAATTTGGATTGATCTGTAACACTGAGCATGGAATTAGTACAATATAGTGTATATGTAGGTACTGGTTAAGTCGGTAGGCAGTACATCAAGTTTATGATCCAAAATTGGCCCAAAAAGGACTCTATTGTAAAAAGGATGAATCATTCCCTTTTTATTTCTGACACATGTTACAGTAGAAAAAAGCAAAGAGGTTAAAAGAAAAAAATATTTCAAGCAAATATGGTGCCAATGATAATTCAAAATGTGCACTCACTGAAAATACTCTAAAGACCCTAAGAGCTCCCAATTATCTACCAATGGAAAGGTGCACTTTAGGCCAGTAATGATGCTGCCTGACTGCCAAATAGCATATTCTTGTGTGAACCTAGAGAAAGTACAAAAAAGGTAATATTTTTTGGATATAAATAGAGAATCATTTTTTTGTGTGTTTGTTGTTTTTATTGCAGACTGTGCCATCTTGCCTAGAGAAAGACAGGGACAATGAATAGAGTGCAGTAAATAAGCATCGGCTGCCACGTAGGCAGGCTGCTGCAGACCGCAATAAATAAACATGTTTGTTAATTTGATTTAAATGGCATGACTGGGATCCGATGGTTAAAAAACAAAGCTGTTGATGGCAGCTGCATCTTCAAGGAAATAAAAGAGGGAAGGTGATCGGAATAAGACAGGAATATTCAATGTACTGCGGCAGAATGCCTTTGAAGTTTATTGAAATCTGGAATCTCCGGGCCCATAGGCAACGGAGGAGGTTCGAACAATGCATATTATTCTTTCTCAGTTCGCCTTACCAGCAATAGAAGTACCCCATCAATCATAGGGTATGTGTCTCTCTTGAGCTGTATTCCTGTTTACTGTTCAGGTGAGAAAATGAAACCTTTCACAAGTGATTCCATCTGCTTCCTCTGAAATGTCAGCTTGCTGCAGCTATATTGTGCATGGGTTTGTTTTCTAGGGAGATACTCTAAACTCGTTGATTCTTGTGTATGAAAAGCATTCTAAATAGGGCTGATTTCAGAGATAAAGGGGCTGATTTACTAAAACTGGATTTGCAAAATCTGGTGCAGCTGTGTGTTGTAGCCAATCATAGAAACACAGAAAAGTGACGGCAGAAAAAGACTGAGTCTGCCCCTTTTTATTTATTATTATTATTATTTTTTTTATATTTTTTTTTTTACATTAACCTTGTTGTCTGAGTATAGATTTATGTTTATCCCAAGCATGTTTGAAGCCATTTACTGTTGACTGTCTCACAACCTCTGTTGGTAGTTTATTCCAATCATCAACCACCCTTTCAGTGAAATAATACTTTCTAAGATTAGTTTTGAACTTCCCTCCAGTTAGTTTGAGGTCATGTCCCCGTGTTCTTGATTTTGGTTTCATATTGAAAAGACTGCCCTCCTGAACTTTATTCACCCCCTTGATGTATTTAAAGGTTTCAATCATGTCTCCCCTTTCCCTTCTTTCCTCCAGACTGTACATATTAAGTTCCTGAAGTCGCTCTTGATATGTTTTATCCCCCAGACCTTTCACCATTTTTGTTACCCATCTCTGAACTCATTCTATCTTATCAATATCTTTTTGTAAGTGTGGTCTCCAGAACTGGACACAGTATTCTAAGTGAGGTCTCACTAAAGATCTATATAGAGGAATCAGAACCTCCTTCGTCCTGCTGGTGATCCCTCTACTGATACATCCCAGAATTCTATTTGCTTTTCCCACTGCCTGGTCACACTGTTTGCTCATTTTGCAATCATCTGAAATAAGCACCCCCAAATCTTTTTCTTCTGTAGTGCTTGTTCAATTAAGCTTTAACAAAAAAAAAAAACACATCTGGAAGCTGATTGGTTTCTATGCAGGGCTGCACCAGATTTTACACTCTCCAATTTTAGTAAATGAATCCCAAAGTGTATCTAAAGCCTCAAGATGGAAAAGAGGCGGGGAGGGGCAAATGGGGGCTTTAAATGAAGTGACACTGAGGACCTGGTAAGGCCAAGCACTTCCATCCCTACTACAATTGATAAAATTGCGTAAAAAATGCTGGGGAAGATGAGTGGGACTTTATATGAAGCAAAATGGTGGGGAATAATGAATTGATGGATTGTAAAAATTCATAATTTATTAATAGACATATAATCAAAGAAGTACATGATTGACATTGCATATGCAAATTTCATTGGTAAAAAAATTTCATTACATCACAGTATTGACATGAATAAATACAACGCCCCAATCCATTAAAATTGCATAATTGTACATATCTGGGTAGGACTGATTTGAGACTCAAGTACATAAGAGTCTGGCCTGTGACCCTTAGCACCCTAGGGAGAGGATAAATAGGATATTGCTGTCCATAGACAAAAGCAGGTGAATAATGCACGGCGATGAAATCCCTACGCGTTTCATGGCAAGTTTAAGCCATTCATCAGGAGCAAACCGTAGCATGGCTGAAAAAGATAATAGGGTATATGTATAAACAACTGACAAAAATGGTAGCAATATATGCAAAGGGGGATGACAACGCAGCCCCCATATGACAATAGACAATGAGACTTACAGCTTCTGCGCGCCGCCGGCAGATCGCCGAGACGGGGAGGCCAGCCACGACCGAGCAGCCCGGGAGCTGAGGGGAGAACCGGGGCAACGGTGGTGGTCCACACCGGCGGCACACCGGGTGAGAAGGAGCACACGGGTGGAGGTGTCCATGTGGAGCATGAGAGCCACTGTGGATAAAAGCAAAACCTGTGGTGTGTGGTAGGTGACCATGAGAGTGAGTAAGAAATGGAAGGTAAAGGGTGAATAGATGTAACAAACAGTGGAAGGTGAGAAGGAGTGAAGTAGATGAAACAAGTGAGGTAGATGAGATATGAAGAGAGGGGAGATAGGAAGAAATTTTGCTTCATATAAAGTCCCACTCATCTTCCCCAGCATTTGTTACGCAATTTTATCTAAAGCCTCAAGATGTTATTTTGTTTTTTTTTTACTCTATTTTTGTTTGGATAGAAAAAGAAAGCTTTTTTTGTGTTTTATGCGTCCCCTCTGTAGAGTGACCTTCTGAATTTGCTCTAGTGACCATTAAAGTGATGGTAAATTCAACAGAAAAGCTATAGAGAGGAAATCTTCCAATGGGGACACTTCTTCCTGGGTCAACTGTCTACGTTGCATTTCCCCTTACTTTGGAGAAATGTATCATCACTTCCTGTTGTGTTTGCAGAACAGGAAAGTAAGGAAAATCTCCACAGTGAGATCCCTCTTGGCTTTAGATATACCTTAATAGTGCCCCTTTGGCAACTGTCTTGTGCTGCTCCTGTTCTATCCAGCTCCCTGGCTAACCTAAGCATCACAATAACAAGATCAGTCATTACAGCAACCCAGGGTACCCTGATTCTGCAGACGGACTGGGCTGAGAAAGACTATTTGCCCACTCTGCATCTGTACACCTAAAACCAACATACACAATCGTTCTTCACTCTTAATTAATTGTACTGGTATGCTAACTCAGGGGAAAATGCACAATCTCATACACAAAAGTAACATCCTAATAAGAAGCTTTCTAATACCAAGGATTTAATTGGGAGGTTCGGAGAAAAAAGAGATGTCTGTGTGTCACAATAATCTAGGAGCACTAAAATTGTAACATAGAACCCAAACTGGTCCCGCTAATTAGCTAAGGTTCTGATCCTAAATTTGTGCAAAGTAGGTGGTCACTCTGTACTTTCAGCCAGGTACTCAGTCAGTGAGCAGTCAGATAGTGTTCTTTTATTATTTTTAGTGCCGGGATATGGGTTAGGGTGAGTCTCGGGATACCCAGAAATAATACAAGCTTGGTTGAGGAGACCTTTTTGCAAACATTTAACTTCTGCAGAAAAGGCTTTCAATGTAGAAAATGTGAACAATTTAGTACAGGGGGATCCTACAGTGGAAACAACCCTGGCCAGTAGGTCTGAAACAGCCTCTCCAAAAGAGCACAACAGCAATAGTCTCTCCCCAGGATTTCTCTCAGGCCTCTACTCACTGTGCCACTCTGAGCTCTTCACTGAGCCAAAACCCCTTACAATTTTCCTGCAGCTTCTCAAATTCCTTGGAAGGCTTAATAGCTTTTCCAAGTTGGGTCACTCCCCAGCAGGCAAGGGCCCTGCTGTTCCAGGCTCCAAACAATACACCTCTCAGCCCCTTGCTGGTCACTCTCTTGACCAGGGATTTGCTGAGGCTGTATACATGAACAGCAAAGGCTCTACCCTCTCACCAGCTACAGTGGGGCAAAAAAGTATTTAGTCAGCCACCAATTGTGCAAGTTCTCCCACTTAAAAAGATGAGAGAGGCCTGTAATTTTCATCATAGGTACACTTCAACTATGAGAGACAGAATGAGAAAAAAAAATCCAGAAAATCACCTTGTCTGATTTTTAAAGAATTTATTTGCAAATTATGGTGGAAAATAAGTATTTGGTCAATAATAAAAGTTCATCTCAATACTTTGTTATATACCCTTTGTTGGCAATGACAGAGGTCAAACGTTTTCTGTAAGTCTCCACAAGGTTTTTACACACTGTTGCTGGTAGTTTGGCCCATTCCTCCATGCAGATCTCCTCTAGAGCCAAGAGCGGTGATGTTTTGGGGCTGTCGCTGGACAACATGGATTTTCAACTCCATCCAAAGATTTTCTATGGGGTTGAGATCTGGAGACTGGCTAGGCCACTTCAGGACCTTGAAATGCTTCTTACGAAGCCACTCCTTCGTTGCCGGTGTGTTTGGGATCATTGTCATGCTGAAAGACCCAGCTACGTTTCATCTTCAATGCCCTTGCTGATGGAAGGAGGTTTTTACTCAAAATCTCACGATACATGGCCCCATAGTGCTCAGTGACTTTAAGTGGGGCAGTAGATAATGGGCTCCAGAGATCAGAGTCAAGGAGTGTGAAGAATAGGGCGCTCTGGATAACAAGGAGACTTTGACAAACAGTACATGACTGGCTCTTTAAATGTGATTAATGCACCACAGCAGCACTTCAGAAGAGGGAAGCACACTCTATAGGAAAAACAAAGCAAAGAAGAAGGCGCTTCTAAGTGCAGTAATAAAACACTTTAATGACAAGGAAGGGTTAAAAACACTTACAAGATGGAAGTGATAAACAGGCATATCAATGAATCCATAATGTCCATCAGGATACCTCTTGGGAGTAAAGACAGCTGCAGGTGGAAGTTCCAGCCAACCAGAAGAAGGAGCAACTGGGCATGCTCCAAAAGATGTCATGCCCACTCTGACGTCACTTCCGGTTGCCTTAACTCCATGCTGGTACTGACAGCACGGCTCTCCATCTTGTATGAGAGACAGTGCTTCCCACCGCTGGTCAGCTTTAACTTTCACCTGCAGCTGTCTTTATTCCCAGGAGGCATCCCACTGGACATTAGGGATTCATTGATATGCCTATCACTACCATCTTGTAAATGTTTTTAACCCTTCCTTTTCATTAATTTTTTTTTTACTGCACTTAGAAGCGCCTTCTTCTCTGCTTTGTTTTTCCTATAGAGTGTGCTTCCCTCTTCTGAAGTGCTGCTGTGGTGCATTAATCACATTTAAAGAGCCAGTCATGTACTGTTTGTCAAAGTCTCCTTGTTATCCAGAGCGCCCTATTCTTCACACTCCTTGACTCTGATCTCTGGAGCCCATTATCTACTGCCCCACTTAAAGTCACTGAGCACTATAGAGAAAGTTCAGACACTGGGTAACAGTGTACCCTGAGATATAAATGCAAACTGTGTTGAGAGAGCATATGTCAAATGAAGATATGAATATGAAGACAGATTTATCTGATATTGCCCCACGCTTCAAAACTGCAAATTTATCCAGGACTGACCCTGTAAGCCGTCCGGCAGAATATTGCTCCTGCTGCACAGGGTGTTCCCCCCTTCCCACGTTGATGAACAGTACAGGGGAATAAGAGGATTGTCATTGACTGTCACCACACCCAAGGGACTGGTTTCCCCCCTACCAACCAAGACGGAAGATTTTCTGTTGGCCAGTGCTGCAGCTTTGCTTAAATTCACCCACTGCCTGAGAAGATCTGCTGGGACCTACGGGCTGAGCAGTGCATCCAGGGAAGAGGGATGTGTGTGCCCAGGGAGGATACTGTGAGCCTGGGTGTATAGGGGCTCAGGGCTGCTGCCAGAAACAATAGGCTGGCTATCTTTCGTCTGTTTGCTCTCATGAGCTGTGGCCTAGTTCTATCTTCAACCATCATGAATACAGAAATAGCCATCACCAGACCAGACTGGATCTGGAAGGATTTCAACTGAATGTAAGCGTGGCGAGAGGTCTAGAGGCCACCTTAATGTACTGTGCACTGTTGTTACTATTCTGTTTGCTTTGAGAAGACTTTTAACTGGAAGTGACTTTTACATTCTCCTCTTACTCAGTGAACTACAAATCTTCAAGTGAGCACTAAACCATGAGTAAATGAAAGGGCTCCAATGCCAGCAGAACTGAGCTCGTGTTTCAATGGCCAATGGCTAGTTAAGGTCTGATAATATTAGGCTGTTCAACTATCATAACAGTTATTTTTATCGCCATCAGTGACCTTATTTGGTACTGCTCTACAATGTTGTATATGGTGTTTCAGTGTTACTCAGGCCCATGTACAGGGTAGATCATAATTGTAGCAGGGCAGAAGTACCCAAGCAATCCAGCAGCTCCTCCCAGGATAGCGTGTAGGCTAAGGGAAAAGACCCAGGCACACCCGTAGAAAAGGCATGGCATACACAGTGGTTGAGAAAGCGTAGTACAGTATCTCACATTTTTGTAAATATTTTATTATATCTTTTGTCAAAACACCGAAGAAATTACACTTTGCTAAAATATAAAGTAGTGAGTGTACAGCTTGTATAACAGTGTAAATTTGCTGTCCCCTCAAAATAATTCAACACACAGCCATTAATGTCTAAACCGCTGGCAACAAAAGTGAGTACACTCCTAAGTGAAAATGTCCAAATTGGGCCCAAAGTGTCAATATTTGTGTGGCTACCATTATTTTCCAGCACTGTCTTAACCCTCTTGGGCATGGCATTCACCAGAGCTTCACAGGTTGCCACTGGAGCCCTCTTCCACTACGACATCACGGAGCTGGTGGATGTTAGACCTTGCGCTCCTCCACCTTCCATTTGAGGATGCCCCACAGACGCTCAATAGGGTTTAGGTCTGGAGACATGCTTGGCCAGTCCATCATCGTTACCCTCAGCTTCTTTAGCAAGACAGTGGTTGTCTTGAAGGTGTGTTTGGGGTCGTTATCATGTTGGAATACTACCCTGCTGTCCAGTTTCTGAAGGGAGGGAATCATGCTCTGCTTCAGTATGTCACAGTGCATGTTGGCATTCATGGTTCCTTAATGAACCTTAGCTCCCCAGTGCTGGAAGCACTCATGCAGCCCCAGACCAAGGCACTCACACCAACATGCTTGACTGTAGGCAAGACACACTAGTCTTTGTACTCACCTGGTTGTCACCACACACACCGCCACACACTCATGACACCATCTGAACCAAATAAGTTTATCTTGGTCTCATCAGACCACAGGACATGGTTCCAGTAATCCATGTCCTTAGTCTGCTTTTCTTCAGCAAACTGTTTGCAGGCTTTCTTGTGCAGCATCTTCAGAAGAGGCTTCCTTCTGGGACAACATTCAGACCAATTTGATGCAGTGTGTGGTGTATGGTCTGAGCACTGACAGGCTGACCACCCACCCCTTCAACCTCTGCAGCAATGCCGGCAGCACTCATATTTTCCAAAGACAACCTCTGGATATGATGCTGAGCACATGCACTCAAAATTCTTTGGTCGGCCATGGCGAGGCCTGTTCTGAGTGGAACCTGTCCTGTTAAACCGTTGTATGGTCTTGGCCACAGTGCCACAGCTCAATTTCAGGGCCTTGGTAATCTTATTATAGCCTAGGCCAGGGATAGGCAACCTGTGGCCCTCCAGCTGTTGTGGAACTACATTTCCCATGAGGCATTGCAAGGCTGGCAGTTACAATTACTCCCAGAGGATGGGACTTGTAGTTCTGCAACAGCTGGAGGGCCGCAGGTTGCCTTCCCCTGACCTAGGCAATCTTTAGGTAGAGCAACAATTATTTTTTTCAGATCCTCAGAGAGTTCTTTGCCACGAGGTGCCATGTAGAACTTCCAGTGACCAGTATGAGAGAGTGAGCGAGATAACACCAAATTTAACACACCTGCTCCCCATTTACACCTGAGACCTTGCAACACTAATGAGTCACATGACACCGGGGAGGGAAAATGGATAATTGGGCCCAATTTGCACATTTTCACTTAGGTGTGTACTCACTTTTGTTGCCAGCGGTTTAGATATTAATGGCTGTGTGTTGAGTTATTTTGAGGGGACAGCAAATTTACACTGTTATACAAGCTGTACACTCACTACTTTACATTGTAGCTAAGTGTAATTTCTTCAGTGTTGTCACATGAAAAGATATAATAAAATATTTACTAAAAATGTAGGGGTGTTCTCACTTTTGTGAGATATTGTATATTGTTACACCGGTTCAGACACAACAAAAGAGTCTTTCCAAGAGTAAGACCCTCACAGCAACCCTCACAGCAGTATACGCAACTCACAGAGGGAAAGCGGTACACCGAGGCTGGCAGCACCTAGCGCAGGGCCCGGCTAGGAAGCAGACGCACTGAGCACAGTAGTGGAAAACTCCCCAAAGGAGCTCTGTAATAATCCCTAAGCTGTCCTTCCTCCTCGGGAACCTTACCCTAAGATGGACCCACTTTCCCTATCAAAGTTCTTATCCCTCGCCTAACCATACACAGAATGCGTGCCAACGACAGTGAGCTAGGGCTTTTTGTGAGCATTGCCCTCAGTAATGATGGCTGAGGGGGTAACCTGGGTGGCAGAGTCCTATTGGACAGCAGCCCAAACGGTGACCGCGAGTAGCCCTAAGAGGAATAGATATGCTTTTTGTCCCTCACTCTCCCTGCAAGGCAGAGGCAAAAGCACCACCCATGTAGAGAGGTCAGCCTGCACCTGCCTAGAAGCCCTACATGTATCTACAGAAAAAGAGAAATTGAACCTGCATGTGAAATATGCCACAAAAAGTCTTTGCTTTCCAAAATTAACATTAGAGCAAGACTACAGTTTTCTTTTGAACAAATGTGTATTTGAACAGAGTTATTGGCCACAGTAATAATGGACATGTTTGGCACAAACCAAAGACAGCGTTTCATAAGAAAAACTCCTTTAACCTGTGAAGCATGGCTGTGGAAATGTTATGGTTTGAGGCCCCTTTGCATGTTTAGGGCCTGGGAAGCCTGCAGTCATCGAGCCATCTATAAATTCTGCATCATAAGTCAGATCTTCTAACACAATAATGATCTGAAGCATACTAGGAAATCCAACAACCTACAAGAAGTCATTTCAGCTAAAGGGGGGCAATTCCAGCTTCTGAGGGCAAGGGTGTACTTGCATTTTCCACTGTAAACCATTACAATTATTGATAGTATAGTTGAATATTTTTATTCAATTATATTACTTTTATCTGTAGACACTGTTTGAAGATCTAAAATTTGCCTGTTCAAATGTGTTAAAGTCAACAATATTTAAAGTGCTACTGCTCAGAGCGTCCAATTACCTATTCTTCTGGAGCCCCCTTCTGGCATTGTCTGCTCCTTCTTCTTACAAGTGCCCTATTAGTAAGCTGAGCGCTATGGGGGGACCCATGCAGATGCACTCCTCAGCCAGGCTGTGCATTTACCCCCCCCCCGCTTCCTCCTCAAAGGATTTGATGGACAGCAGCAGGGGCCTATAGCTTCCGCTGCTCTCAGTTTCCTTTGAGACCGGGAAGAGGGAGCAGTGGTGCTGGAGCATGAGAGGACTCAAGTAAGTGTTTAGGAATAAGGAGAGGGGAACAGGTATTGGAAGTTTTCTGCCTTAAGGCAAAGAATGCATTAAAGTAAAACCTTTTGAGTTTAAAACCATGGAGGCATACTTTTTATCACACGGCTGTATGTCCTTGTTGTGTCGCTATCCCAGAGAGGACCACCCTCTTTCCTTACACACTTAGATCTAAATTAATTTGCAGAAAGTTTGCAAGCCTCCCCTAGATAATTATCTTTCTACTAATGTGATAGGAATTAGACAATATGTTCAACTATAATTTTAAGAAGAATTGTGATCTGTCGGATTGCAAAAGTTAACAGTAAGCTTGTTAACACCTTTCACTACACAGCAGGTGAATAAGCTAGTACTTAACACAACTCCCTTTTGTTCGCAAGTATTTTTCAGTAGCTACAATGTATTATATTACACAGTGGTTTTTAAAATAATAGAAACGCCAAATTGAAAAGTTGAAGTTTGAAGTAACTACAGTATCTCACAAAAGTGAGTACATCCCTCACATTTTTGTAAATATTTTATTCTATCTTTTCATGTGACAACACTGAAGAAATAACACTTTGCTACAAAGTTAAGTAGTGAGTGTACAGCTTGTATAACAGTGTAAATTTGCTGTCCCCTCAAAATAACTCAACACACAGCCATTAAAATCTAAACCGCTGGCAACTGTATACTGTAAATCACAACTGCAAACACATCTGTAAAGGTAATTAGTATTAGAATTATTACCACTCAGTAGAATGTATCAGATCTGAAAAAGAGGTGGGTATATTTTGTCATTGACACATAAGCTTTCAAAGCAACCAATGCAACTGAAATACTTAACAAGAAGTCGAATAGTGTGAGATTCAGGATTGTGTGACGCTTACCCCTAGCACAATTGATCACTATAGCTCGCGTCTGTGTTCTTCGCTTATAACGGCCCCCTTTCCCATAAGGCACGCAGGCTACCAGTATTTGATCGCCCCCAAGTCCTATGCACAATGCAATAGTGCCTGTCTACCATGTTTGGGCAGGCACGAACTGAACACAGCAAACGGGTACTTGCATTTGGCAGACAGGCAAAGTGGTTCAATGACAGTCCAGGTACACGGCAAGCAAGGTTCAAAATAGCCAGGGGTAAATGCGTAGTCAAAAAGGCAGACAGAGTCCAATCCAAGGTCATAAACAGGGGAATCCAAACAGCAGGGCAGACAAACAGGAAGATTGGAGCACATGTTAGACACTATCACAAGCATGAGACTGCAGGCTTGGCTGGCTTAAATCGGGTTTGCCTCCACCCAGAGACTAGCTACGTCAATTACCTTGCAGATGGACAAGCAGACAGGGATAATGCATCACAGCCAAAACCAGGATGCTGGAATTAAACCAGCAGCTGTTGTGGAACAGGATCCTTACACTCTCCTGACAGAACAACGGTCAAAACAACTGCAAAACAATTTAGTGTGCCAATACTTATGTAGCGGCAGCTGGAGCCGCTGTGAAATCTTCCACTCCCCCTCTTGCTGCTGTAGCCCACAGCTTTGTGTATAGAGTGGAATGTGTTTCCCCCTACCTCGCTGCTATGCTGCTCTGCAGACTTAGAGGTGCGCCGGGCGGGGTGTGTGAAGCCTCCAGCTTGAGCTACCCCACTGTGCAGCTTAAGCAACAGTTCGGTGTGAAGATTTCCCTGCTCGCTCCCCCTTCCTCCTGGCAAGCAGCAAAGTGATCAATCAGGAAAGACTGGGGAAGGATGATGGAACATGTAGTCACCTGGAGAGCACTGCCTATTGAAAGTAATGGGGCTTGAACTACAGCCCCTGCTTAGCCCTGCATAAGAAAAGAGGAGAACTTTCAGATTCTACTGGAGAGTGGCAGTGCATCACAGGAAGAGAGAGTGAGAGGACCATGCTGTGGGGACCATCTCAGAGGGAGAGAGAGAGAGACTGAGCCACTGGAAAGCCCTCTACTATGCTAAGGACTGGAGAATGAAGAGCTGTGACCTGTGTGCTGAGGGACTGAGCCATCACCAGAATACAGTCATGCTGTGCTGAGGGTTGGAGTACCTACGGACCACTACTGCTGTGTTGCTGGGTATGATGTAGCCGTGACTTATTCCTACTACTAGAGACTGAACCATTAGGAACTGACTACACAGCTTATAGCTCTGTTACTGCCTGCAGGCCTTATTGTGATTACTCGTATGTACCCCAATAGTATCACTGGGCCCCAACTTTAGATTGCTGATGATTCAGGACTAAAGACTGCCCATTTATAGTTGCTGTACAGAGACCTTTGACCATTGCTTGGTTCAGAGGTACCTGTCAGGGGATATTACACAGGACTTAGCTATTCTTTTAGAGTGTATCTAAACCTGTTACAGTACCTTTTATCCACATTAAGCCAATGTCCCCCTCAGGGGTGGCTGAGTGTTGTGGTTCACCTGCTCACACTGCCCTCAATCACATCCATACCGCTCCAGAGTCACAGAACAGCCTGGCATTTTGTTTTGTCTTATTAGGGGAATTGAACTTGGATGGGAGTTGGAATGTTATGGGATGCCCAAATAATTAGTTCATCATTTACATGGGACCTCTGTATATACATCACTTCTCTTCCTTCAGCACATCACTTGCTTCTATAAACTCCAGTTCCTCTTTCCTGCACAGTACTTCTCTCCAGGCCCAGAAGGAAATTTACTAGGCCACTCCATTTCATCAGCCTGACTAGCACATGCTGAGGCCTGCCATGCTGTGAACAGGACCTCAGAACCACCCATTACAGGTAGGGACAGTTGGTCCTCATTCGTGTAGAAAACACTGCTGTGCTAGCCGGCTCGATGGACTACAACTCCCAGCCCATCCTCTTGCTCCAGGCCCTGTCAGCCACTTCAGCTGCTACGGCCTTCTCTACTACCACCATGACACCACAGTCCCTCACTACTTCTGCATCCTTTGTAGATTGTCTCTCACCCCAATCTGCTCCGGCATGCCTCTACAGCTTCCCAGGGCGTATGTCACTCACCGACCACCGGTGGACTCCTTGCTGAGCTTCTCCAGTAGCACTGTCTGTTGCTCTCCTGCTTCTTTGTGTTTCTGCTCCAGGATCTCATGACCCTCCTGGATACACCTGAGCTGCCAGGCCTCAAAGTCACCCCCTCCCAGACTGGGGGCTCCCAGGTGAGGCCTCCGCAACCTCATCTACATTCCAGCTCTTCCACCCGAACTCACTACTCCCAGACTGGGCTGACCCAGGGTATTTAAGGAGGCCTGCCCCCTGCCAATTCAGATTGGGGATTGCTCAGGGCTCCTTAGAGCAGCCCAGATGGCTACACCTCCCTCCCAGCTCTCTGTCCAGAAACATTCCACCAGCTTCTGGACAGAAGAGGGAGGTCCTGGTGACCTCATCTGTGAATCACCCAGTCCTGCCTGAGCCACTCCCAGACCAGAAACAAAAACAATCAGGCCTGTACTTCAGATTAAATTTTCCTCACCTACCAAAAAAACCCCCACACTTGCTCCCACTTAAGCAGGGGGAGCTACACACACTACAGTTAATGTTTTATATGCATGGTTTATTATTGATCTCTTGCTGTTTTCTGAGTGATTCCAGTCTAGTGGCACAGAACTGTATTCAAAGTTATGTTGGCATAGAGATTGCAATATCTGGCAGACTGTGTCTGAACTTCTGTTCGCTCGTTTATGCTCATACCATCATTTATTCTAATCTATAACAACATATTGGGGTTTATTTACTAAAGCTTGAGGGAGCAAAATCTGGCGCAGCTCTGCATGGAAACCAATCAGCTTCCAGGTTTTATTGTCAAAGCTTAATTGAACAAGCTGATTGGCTATCATGCACAGCTGCACCAGATTTTGCACTCTCCAGTTTTAGTAAATGAACCCCATTGAGTAAATTTACCACTAAATGGTCTTGTGTTTACTTTCTGATATTCATGCACAATCAAGTAAAAGGTATCTGCATTCACGTCTCTTTAAGTACTTGCAGAACAGAGAACCCAAATTACCAAGCAGCTTTTTTGGCGGTAGCTATACAAACGCGGACAACCCAAGCTCACTAACAGACATAGACTGATACTTAGCAAGTTAGTTGCTAAATATCACAAAAGCACAGCCTCGAAATTCAGCATCACCACAGACCCATGCCACTACAGGATGAAACAGCATCTAAAGCTTTTTAAGAGAGGGAGGTTTAAACACATCACCCACTGGAAAGGTAAGGCTACTTTTGCATGAATTACTGCATCAATGCAGTATGGCGGCGATCGGCCTGTGGCACTGCTGTTATGGAAGCCAAGTTGCTTTGATAGCAGCCTTCAGCTTGTCTGCATTGTTGGGTCTGGTGTGTCTCATCTTATTCTTGACAATACCCCACAGATTCTCTATGGGGTTTAGGTAGTGGCGGAACTACCAGGGTCGCAGCAATTGCGCTTGCGCCTGGGCCCTAGCATTCGGCCACTGTGGGGGGGCCCGCCACGAGCCCGCTGCCGCCGGTTTTAGGCAATGTTCGGGACATTATGTCCCACACATAGCAGTACATTGTGGTGGGGTGGTGGGGGGGGGGGGCATTTCTAGTTACAGGAAACCTAGCGGCGGTATGACGTAACTACGTCATTAAGTACGTTTTCATCGGAAT